>OU342742.1:419017241-419069563 GCA_910589775.1 Avena eriantha
CAAATGTGGTTTGTGGAAAGAACACACATGGAGTGACCACTGGTGGATCCATATGTGGTTTTGTGGAAAGAACACACATGCAATGACACTGCCTGATCCATGTGTGGTTTGTGGAAAGAACACACATGCAATGACTCTAGTGCTAGTTTTAGTATAAGAACACACATGCAATGACTCTAATGGATCCATGTGTGGTTTGTGGAAAAGAACACACATGCAATGACCACTTGTTGATCCATGTGTGGTTTGTGGAAAGAACACACATGCAATGACAGTGGTGGATCCATGTGTGGTTTGTGAAAAGAACACACATGCAATGAGTCTAGTGTTGGTTTTAGTATAAGAACACACATGCAATGACTCTAGTGGGTCGACATGTGGTTTATGAAAATAACACACATGCAATGACCACTGGTTGATCCATATGTGGTTTGTGGAAAAGAACACACATGCAATGAACATTGGTGGATCCATAAGTGGTTTGTGGAAAGAACACACATGCACTGACTCTAATGCTGGTTTTTAGTTTAAGAATACATATGGATCCATATGTGGTTCGTGGAAAAGAACACACATGCAATGACCACTGATTGATGCATAAGTGGTTTGTGGAAAGAACACACATGCAGTGAACACTGGTTGATCCATGTGTGGTTTGTGAAAAGAACACACATGCAATGCCATTGGTTGATCCATATGTGGTTTGTGGAAAGAACACACATGCAATGACACTGGTTGATCCAAATGTGGTTCATGATAGGAACACACATGCAATGACTCTTGTGGATACATATATGGTTTATGGAAAGAACACACATGCAATGAACTCTAATGGATCTATCTTGGCCTTATTTGATGTATGCCACGATGCATTTCATTTAAAAAGACACCCACTTTCCATTTTTATACTACTCAGCTTTGCCCTTGGTTTTTTGATACTACCCAGTTTTGCCCCCCTCTCTCTCTTTCGTAGAAGCCCAAACATGTGCCCACTCTGTCTGCTATGCCCTGATTGGTTGTCACAGTTTTCACGCGGATCGTGCACACCAACCGTTGATCCTGTGTGATCCAATGAGGCTTGTTGCAGACGACGTGCCCTTCACAGGACAGAGCGAGACAGCACGGACATCTCCCTCAACAAGACTTCTACAAGAAGGAACACGATGCCGTCCATGGGAAAAGTCGTTAAGTGGTCATATCATGTTTAATCTAGTCTACAAAGGCTACAAGTCTACTGCACGGCAACTGGTCATCCACGGACCACTGGCTATACCATTTTTACTACGCAGCACGCCTGCACTCTCACTTTCGATAGGCCCCCACCATACGAACCTTCCACGCGGCAGCGTCAGCCGGAAGAGCTGCCAACCGGGGCCCTCGAGGAGGCCTAAACGTCCCCGCATTAAAAACCCAGCCTATCTGGTCCTCCATTCGCACTCATCCACTACTCTCTCTTCCCTATCCAGCAAAACCCCACAATCATGAATGTACTTGCAAGAACCTTCTCCATGAAACCAGTGCGTGGGGGTGAGTGTCCGGGCATCGCCGCCGGGGTGGTGCTTCACACGGCAGATCTGGAGGAGCATCACGCAGCACAAGCCGAGGAGGACGTGCAGTTCAACCCCTTGGGGGACCATGTGCTCGCCGGTGCTGACGACTTTGGAGGCGCCGATGAGGGCATGGAGTTCGACGAACACGCTCCGCTTCGTTTACCCGGAGGTACATCTATTTCTACATGTTTCATATTTTCTGCTTGAGCTTAATCTATCCTGGCATCATAAAAAAATCTAGTACTAATGATTAGATGCAACGTACAAATCAGTACATGAAGAGATCTAGTCTGTTCTGAATAAATTCATATTATTTATTTATTAATAAGTTACCAAGAACACAAACCACATTAATTTAGGAGCGAGTTGGGGAGACGGCCGTAATGAACTGCTGAACCTGTATAGACATGTTATTGCATCGAAAGTAACTTGGAATGGTCGAAGGAATATATATTTATTATTTTGTTCATTTCTGTTTGTATTCCATACATTACAGGTGTATTCAAGTGAGATGGACTCTGACAAGGAGACCAGGGACAACAAGAGCCGCCATGTCATGAAGAAGCTCAAGAGCGGGATAATCCCTTTCTGCTCTCGACTTGGGGAGCTCAAGTGCCCTTTCTGTAAGAAAGGAGTCAACCCGAGGTTTGCCATCTTGATTCCGCATGCGGTTGGCATCGGTAAAAGCCCAGCTAGTAAACACAAGTCGGCGACCAAGGCTAAGCACGCTGCTTATGGCAAGTTCCTGAGGGAGTATGTCAGGACCGGCCTAGTGTCCCCTTACTTAGGAATCAACAACTTCTAGCCGACCAACCCCGTCACTGTGCTGGCCCGGCCACTAATATTATTTAGTTCTCTTACCATATGTAGACCCTTAAACTATGGGGATTTCTATTTTCGTACCCTTCAAAATATATTCAAGTTCATCTGTTTATGGAGTTAAAGTTCTGGTGGCATACTCGTTATTTTGCATGGATAGAGGGGTGCCCCCGACAGATATAAGGGTTATCATGTCCGCTAGATCACAGAGGATCAACGGTTGGTGGGAAAAAGTAAGTACAATTGAATCGCCATGGTTAAACACGAGGGAAAAAAACGTGACTCACGGTACGCGTGTGCGGTGCACGAGGCGGTAGCGAACATGCGTGGCCGTGCACGATGCATTAGCGTACGCGGTGCACGGTAGTGCAACGAAACATCGTTTCCCTTCTCCTTTAATAGAGGCCTCCCCACTCCCACTCATCATGCACTCGCTCACGCAACCGTCTCCACTGTCCCATCACCTTCTACAAACGCCCAACAAAACCCCAACCACGCCAGCGATGGAGAAGATCGGCGCGATGGCCATCGGCACCTCCAAGGCCGCCAGCGAGGAGCCCCCCCCGTCCCCGTCCCCGCATCCGCCGATGAGGAGGCCCCCGCCAGTGTCGGACAGATCCCGCTCGGCTAGGACCCCTACGAGGAGGTTGTCTACATAAGGTCGGAGAACCCCTACGACACCAGCATCTCCGACCCATGGTCTGAGGTAACCAGGGTTTTCTCCCCTTCCCTTGTTCTTCCCCCGTTCCCATCGTTGGATGCTAGATCGTATGTTATTAGGACTCGGCTGTTCGTATTTTTTATAGTAGCTAATCCTCTTGTGTTAGATCTCGATTTTCGATGAATCCCCCTGTTCATAGTTGGGATTAGTATTCGATTTGGTTTGAGATTTGGGGAATAATCGGGAGATCTCATTCGGTTAATTTATGGAAAAAATCAATCTCGATAATCAAAGTATCTCAATCATGTCCTTATTTCACTCTACTGTTTTTTTCCAACAGGAGGATAGCAGTGACCTCCGCAGCGACGACGAGTCCAAGGACACCAAGACTCGTCATGTGATGAGGAGGCTAAAGTCCGATCAGTACAACAACTTCTTCGTCGGCGACGTGTACAGGTGCCCCTTCTGCCCCACCAGGAGGCTCCACGCCACGGACTTGAACTCCCTTGTGAAGCATGCCGAGGACGTGAGGACCTGCGGTGAGTCCGTGAACGTCCACGGCTTCAGGGCCAAGCACCAGGCACTAGGTCTTCACCTCCGCAACCTCCAGAAGGTGGCTATCGAGGAGGGTCACATGCTCCTGATCAGACCCAAGACGCCCAGGGTCAAGGGGCTGGGCAGCAAGAAGTGGAGGAGGCGCCAAAGGGAGGAGGCGGATGCCCTCCTGGCAGAGGCCACGAGGGGCCACTGATCAGCTGATGATGCTGCTGTAAAGCAGCTTCTTTTGTCTTGTCTGTGTTGAAGCGGTTCGCTGCTGCTGCTGAGCAGCCTAATTGTCGAACCTCGTTAAGTACCATACTATATAACCTATATTAGCTGCTTTATCTACATCTGCTCTGTTTACTAAATTTATTTATGGTGCTGGTTTGTTTTGCTGCTCTAGATTTGCTACCAGATTGGGGAAAAACTATCGCAAAAGGAACAATGAATGAAGAGAGAAGCTGCTCTAGATTCCCTACCTTTTTGGGCAAAAAAAACACAATTGTTAGAGAGAGAGGGGAAAAGGCACTCTTAAAAAGGCCAAATAACAAAAAAAACTTCCACTTTAGGCGTCATGGCACACGTAACGGCCAAGCCTTTGACCAGACGGCACCCCGCTCCGAGCGCATGTGAGGGCTTCAGAATATCAGGAGGGAAAAAGTAAGGACAAACGAGACACAATGTTGCTATAGCTAAATCTGACAAAAAGCTGAATTTGGCTTTACCATGCAATTTGGCTAGAGCTCCACAATGTAGCTATTCTAAATCCCTAAACTATGTGGTGCGTTGAAACCTAATGCTTTTCCACCGACACGTGTGTTGCAAAGTTGCTTGATCGTGCATGCTTACGCAAGTGGCCTACAGAGAAACTTATGGAAGCATGGGCAAACGAGCTTCATTTTGGCAAATTCAGGACAAGCTTTGCGCAATCGGCAGGCCTGATCGGCTGGTCGGCTGCCCCGGGGTGCAGGGATGCTAGGTCCATGTCTATGCTTACACTTCTTAAACTTGTTAGGAATTAATAATAACTGTACACTTCCTTCTGTCCTTTCACGTTACGTCGTGTCAGCACCGCGCACCCGCTGCGGATCGGCAACGGGACGGTGGTCTACGTGACCGGTCTCTGCCACGCCAAAGCCACGTCGCACACCCGTCCCATCTCCTACCGGCACGGACGCCGAATTTAATCGCTAGGATTGGAAACCATAGGTGCTCGCCGGGTCAAACTTGCTTCCGCATGGGTATGACCGGAATATTGGTAAATGGAATTTAAGCATCGCCTTCCGTCTCCTCAGCACATCACTGTGCAAAAATCCCCAACTCATTCCTTTTGCAGGCGCCGCCACCGCAAGAACCATCGACGCTGCCGCAGGCACCGCCTCCGCCTGGCTATACCACCGCAGGTTCTTCGCTTTGCATCGAATTAAACCACATGCTCCACTAATCCCAGCCACCGCTACCGACCCTAGGCCACCGCCGCCGCATTAGCTACTGCCATGTACGCAGAGTACGGCGTGTTAGGCGACGGAAGTGACTACACCGACGAGTACACCGTCACCGCCCATGGCACCACCAAGCTGACGGTCGTCCACACAAATGCGTCCGCGGAGGTCGCCAAGGTCATCGCAATGTACGAGCGGTGGCTATAGGAGCCGATGGACAGGTACAAGATCATCGGCCTTGACCTCGAGTATACCGGAGATAGGAAGAGGATGGCGCTTTTGCAGCTGTCCATGCGCAACCACTGCCTCCTATATCACGTATGTAGGGCCAAATCTGTATGCCTGGAGCTTCATGAGTTCCTACATAGGAGGGAGATCTACTTCGCCAGCGTCGACATCAAGAACGACACTCCGAAGCTAGAACGGGATCTCCTCGTTCATGTCGTTAATCACGTCGATCTCCAACATTTGTGGAGGTACCTGGATGGTGGTACAGGGAAAGCCGGCATGGCTAGACTCGCTGCCGACATCATCGGCCGCGAGTACGCCGGCATGAAAGTCGAGTTCCCAAAGCTCCTGCACGAGCGATGAAGTGGAGGCACGTGGATTACGATGCGATCAAGTACATAGCCAGGGACGCGTATGTCTGCTACGAGATGCTCAACAGGATCTGGTGGGTGGGTGAGTGTGTTGTTTACCACTACTAGTTTCGCATTTTGTTCCTAGTTTTATCTCGCCTGTATGTTATCTCGCATGTATTTTCTAAGCATTCTGTGTGTAAGAACCAAGCTCGTATGATCCCTGTGCTATTAGCTACTTAACCTGTGTGAATTACTCCCCCTTTTGTATGCTCAACATTCATTCTTACAAATTCTATCTGTGCCATTTGCATGTGGGAAAATCCAGTACTGACATGCATAAGGTGTGATACAGTCATAAGTCATAACCAAATCTAGATTATAGCGAAGGATACAGTCATAACCAAACCCAGCTTATAGTTTGACGAAGGTAATACATAGCAGTTCGTAATTGCTCACATAGTGTACTTATGAAATAACATGTTTTCATAAACACAATAATCATGCACTAATAGTCTACATCCCAGCCTGTTGGAGAAGGCAACCGATCCCAGGATGCCTTCGGTCGATCGCTTGCCCCAGTTTGTAGATTCATCTACACTCCAGCATCTAGGGCAAACAACTTGCCTTGGTGGTGGTTCAATGATGCGATGCCTGGAACGAGATTTTACAATCTGGCGGTACAGCTCGTGGCTAACATACCATCAATTGCAGCGTACTTCAGATTTGGTTCAGAAAGTGGCTTATCCTCCCAGTAATCGTGCCCTAAACGCCTCCACGAACATCTCGGCAATCTGTCCTTCATGTCAGCGTACCACGGGTCGATGAGTTCGGAGGCAAGAGTGGCCATCCCAGTATTGCCGCCCTTCGTCCCTGGGATCCAGTAAATTTCCTAGATGTCCACTCTGCACTCCTTTGGGATTCTAATGTTGACAGTCGGGCTTTCAAGCAGTTTACTGTCATTCGTGATGTCAACAGTAGTAAATGTTATGTGCTAGTTCACGAGAAAGTCACGAAACAGATCCCTAATGCTTTCGCCCCACCTACATGAAAATGAATTCAGACAAATAATATAGCAATAACTTTTGCAAGCAGATGGTTCATGAACAAAAAGACATCAAAGTCTACCAGATCCCGTCATCCCCCTTCTTGCAAAAAGGCTGGTATACGAGGACGTGCCCCTTCATGGAGAGTTGCACCACGGCGATCCTACGGTGATCGCGGCTGTACTCGAGGTCGAGACCTACGCACCGGCCTGTTTTCTTTGAACTGCAGCCAACTCGTGTAATTATTCAGAGTGTTCCTCACCGTCCGAGGGTCGGTGGTGTAGACAACATCGATCTTCTTCCCACCATGTACTTCGATGTCGAAGTGCACAGTTTCTTGCCTGCCGTTGTTTCGAACGTCCGAAGCGTCCATGACTACAGGCAAGAGGGAAAGAATACGGAGGAAGAGGGTGATGCGGTGGTGGAGGAAATGGATGAGGCCGTGGAGGAGAAAGACGATGAGGCCGTGGAGGAGGAAATGAGACGGAGAAGTGAAAGATTGGAACCACCCTTACCAATATCTGGAATGGTGCACGACTGTTCGTAGTAGGGTGAAGGTGGAGAAAAAAGGCGGTTTTACACATCGACACTAGCGCTTCCTAAAATTTGTTCTGCGCCACTTACATGCGGTGGAATCAATTCAAACATAGGCACGTTTGCGCATGCCGACCTTCACTCACTGACAGGAGGGCCGCACATTTCTCTTTTACGATTTATTTTTTCACTTCCTCTAGACGGTTCCAGTGCCCGCCCTCAATAATTACGCCCCCCCTTCTTTCTTCCACGTGGACAAGAACCAGCGGTGGCGGCGGTTCCTTGCAGATTCACTCCCCACTCGAACAATTGCCCCCATCCCTGATTCCACCCCCTCTCGAATCCATCCGCCTCCTTATCACAATGCCTCCATTAATCTACCGGATTCTAGACTCCATTTGCCGCTATGGGTAGAGCTTGGGGTAGCAGCAGGCTGAAGCGAAAGGCATGCGATGACGACGCGGATGGCCAGGGCGACCGCTACCGCGAGGATTGGGGATGGCCGAACCTTATCGCCGCGAACATGCACATGATCGCCTCGGGGTTGGACATCATCTCAGCTGGCTGCCTCGCTCGTTGCATCCCTGGCTACCGCGTGACGATGCGGAACATGGATGAACAACCGTTTGGCACGCCAGGCCTTCTTTACCCTGATAACAGCAAATGGCCAGACGACCGCGATGGCCACGTAAGTTCCAGTATCTAGCTTATTCATTCAGTCATATCGTTGATTCATATGTGCTGAACTCTCATCGGAATCCTATGTTCCTTTCGTCGAATGTGTTGTGTGCACGCGCGGTTTGAACAAATCGAACCATTTAAGACTATTCTGTACAGCGGAAGCTCTGCTCGTACCTGATATTTTGGTATTTTCGTAGTGACACAGTCTTACTTTAGGTGATAGACGAGTTGTCAATTTCGATTTTACAACAGAATGCCTGCTAGGTGATATTCAATTTCCTAAAATAAAAACAAACAGATTAGACGATTTAAGGATGTTATGCCCCGAGCTGTTTATGATCATCGTCAGGAGTTTGTTCTGGGGGCTCTGCTACTACTCCATATATTGAGTATCTTCGTAGTGACACATGCACAATTTAGGCGATATCTGAGGAGACACTCGTATTTATGCGATATTTTGTGTACTTTAATCTAAAGACCCAGTTGTCAAATTGTATTTGAATTGGAATCCATGCTAGTTTATTGTACCAACTGACAACAAACTCTGCAGAATATTCATGCAAAACTGATGCTGCTGGATAAGTGGTCTGAATCAGTAGTGGTGAATATCAAGGAAGAAGAAGAGACGGAAATGGAAGATGACCAGAACTGGGTGGGTGGCAATGGTGAGTGGCTAGTCCTTTTATCACAGGATGGCAGTACTTGGACTCTAAAAAATGGCTACAGATCGAAGAGACTTTCAGTGCTATCTTTGAAGGGTGTCGGCATTACTGCATTCAACAGCGGGTGGCCACCGCCCATTTCCGAATTCACTTACAGGTTCAACATGGCAGAACTTGACCTCATGAAGGTACAATTCCCACATAGACCGCGGGAGGGGGAGTGGAAGAACTGGGAGTACGACCTCTTAGCGGTGTTCGACAAGGCAATCACATTCATTAGATGCCCAGAAGACAAGGAATGGACAGTCTTGCATGATGACTTCCTGCGGCCGGAGAAGTATGTCGACGCCGTCTTCACTTACAGCTACTCTTTGTACAGACCGCAACGCATTTATGCAGTCACTGAACCTAGCGGCGACGTGCGTGTTTGGGAGCCGTCCATTTGGGGTGAGTCATGGTGTCATATAGCATGTAAAATCCCATTCAAAATTCTGCTTACTGACTATTAGTAACACGCAGGTACCCACACAACCCCGCGCATCATTCTAGCTCTGGTCATCGAAGATGCAGTAGCAGATGCTGAACTTGGGACATGGCGCTGGTTCCTGGCACCTCTCGGAGACAACACGGAATAGGATGATGAACTCTTGTGGATTCATATCAGGGGAGCACTAAACAGCGTTGGTGATACAATAGAACATATGGGGAGACAACTTTCTTCATACCCATCGATGTGGTGTCACGTTTCCTCGAGGTCTGCATGCCCATCCGAAGACCCAGTAGAGCAAGTCTGGAGCAGATTCAACAATCTGAAGGGACAATTTGTGTTTCTTGGGATCAACTACCCTTTCTTTGTCGGAGCCCCTGGAGCTGTTGAACCTGTAATTGCTCAGGCAGCCCTGGCCCGTGATGCTGCTGCTGCTGCTGGTGGTGGTGGTGCTGTTGGTGGTGGTGGAGCTGACGAAGAACTAGCTGCTGCTGCTCCTGGTGAAGCTGACGAAATACTTGGTGATGCTGCTGATGATGAAGCTGACGAAATACTTGCTAATGTTGCTGCTGGTGAAGCTAACGAAATACCTGCTGAGGCTGCTGCCGGAGTCCAGGAAGAACATGTTGGTGTTGTTGCCGAGGTGCCAGCACTTCCAGTGTTGATAGCAGACTGTGTGTTTGCTGCATACTCACGCGCCTATCATGTTGACACTCCAGATCCGACCTGGAGCCGAATCCACGTCAGGGGGAGGGGGCCTACAATTGGCTCATCAGTGGGGTCGTACTATTTGAAGGAGAATGAAAGATGGCCAAATGCAGCATTCTGGTCCGTTCCGACGATACCACCAGCTCCAGGGACCCAGTGCTCACACTGGCAGATCCGATGAACCATTTGTCTTTATCTTTATCAGTAGTTACGCTTATGTGTGTAAAGACTAAGCTGTGCTTATTTGTATAAGACTAAGTTAGGCCTAACTGCGTAATATTCAGTGAAGCCCAGCTTTTCTTTCCATGCTCATAACAACAGAATTGTAGCATAGAACATACAAATGTAATGTGCATACTAGACATTTTTGCTCAGGATAACAGCCACTTCAAGCAAATGATACATCGTGTACGCATTTGAACGCATCACTAGAATGTGCCACCTATTGATGATTGATGACATGGATCTAGCTTTTCTGCGCATATTTGCATTGAATCGCTCATTTATTTGTTCACATATTTTTTGGCAATGGCTGATGAACTCCACTCTCTTGGTAACTTGCTTCGTCAGCGAGCACTTGATGCAATGCAAAGTACAAAACATGGTCGGCATCATCATTCCATTTAGGTTCTCTATGTTTCATCATCACGGAGCTAATAATTTCAAATGAAAATCTAGTAAACAATATATGTGTACATTGTTAGAGTATGCTACGGCCACGGTACATACATGTTTTCTACAATCACAAAAAGAAAACTTGATGCATTTTCACCTTGTTGGCGCTGTGCCGAACTGGGTGGATGTGGTTTTGGGGTTCGGAGAGGAAGGTGTCGTGGCTGGTGCGTGTGCGACCACGGCGACGGCGAGCTCGGATTCTGGAGGAGGCCAACAGTACCAAGCATGGTCAGCATGGTGAGAGATCACACCCGGGAATGAATTCCCGTCCCCACGCCGTGCCAATGGTGCGGTCATGGTGAGGGTGAGCTCTGATTCAGGATGGGGAGGAGAACGGGCCGAGTAGGTTCGTCCAAGTCCTAGCTCCGCGCCATGGCTGCGACCACAGATTGCCGCCCCGGAGGAAGAAGAAGATGCGTAAAGGATGCATGTGCCAACGCTGCAAGCCTACATGGCAGCGACGACAACAGCGACATAACGGCGAAAGCTGACAGGGGGCCCAACTTGACGGTCGTTAGCCAGATTTTTTGTATTGAAATGTAAAGTTGAATTCGTGCCGAAAAAGACCCTCTGAGTATTTGGCACGCCAACTATAGTCATCGCGGCTGATTTCAGGGAACTTGGGTACCACGTTGCCTGGCCACCGCAACTTTCGGTCCGCAAAATGATATTCTCCTCTATCCACCCCTCGACCAACGTCAAGCAGCGGAGAAGCCAGCACAGCCGTGCCACTCTCCTCTGTCCGCCATGCTGGGCGCACACGAGAGCGCCAAGCCACTCCCGCGTAGCCACACCGCGCCTCGCTCTCTCCGTGCGTACCTGCACTCGCCACGTCCACAACGACCTCCCAGACACGAGCATTCGCCGCCGCGCTCCCCATGACCACCATACGCAATGATGAACACTGTCGTACCCGCACAGAGCACGAACGTCTCCCGACTGTTTAAGACCGCGCGTCGCCGTGCCACTATGCGCATGACGATCGCCGCAGACCACCGCGTTGACCTATGCCCTCCGACATGCCTATAGCGACCTGTAGCAACGTCGTTGATGAGCCCGAGCCATACCGTGCTACTCCCCTCGCCGGTGTATAAATAGGACCCTCCCCAGCCTCAAACGGCACACCATTCGACTCTCCTCTCCCTCAGAAACACCCGTGACCCTTTCCTGGATCAAGGCGACCACCACATCGCCATAATTTCGCCGGAGCCCGCCGCTAAAGTGAAGGAAGGGTAGCGTTTATTGGAGCCACTACAGGAGCCTCCACGACCACCATTCGACTCCCCGTTGTCTACCAGCCCATTCGCCCCCATCGCCGGACCTAGCTAGAGCCATGGTAAGCCTCCAGCGACCCTCACATTGGCGATAGGTTTAGAATAGCCCGTCCGCCGTTCACCAGAGACGACGACGCTCATCCATCCATCTTGTTCTAATCGTGTGGCTTAGAATAGATGATACAGTTTTGTTTAGATACTGCCACTAACACGTGGGACCAGCCTGTAAGCAGCCCGCTGCACGCGCGCTGTGTAGTTGGGCCGGCCCATGTTCGTTCCCGTGCATAGTCCAGCGATTCAAATAGAATTTTCCCACTTAAATAAAAATCATATTCTGTCAGTAGATTCAAAATTGAATTCAAAGAAATTTACTTAACTAAAATGCATGATTCCAATTTAGTTAGAAAGGTATTGAAAATATCTACACACTCCTGTTGGATTCAAACCATTTGAAATTATAGATTAGCTATAGTAAAAATAACAAGACAGAGACTTTTATAACTTCAAACATTTTAATAAAATCAACCCTAAATGCTTTTGAGTTGATTCCAACTCTCAAAAATCACATTTGCCATGCTCTATCTGAATAGGTAAAAATATTTGGTTTTACATATATTAATATTGGACTAATACTAAAAGAATGCTATATAGGCATTTCTAGTCACTTTAATATTATTAAATAGCAATATTAAAACTTGTAATGTATGACCACCTCTTTAAATCCCATTCCCAAGTATTGGAATATGTGGTGATGACATGTGTTAACATGATCTATTATTCTAATTGGAGGATATTAAATCTTAGGTATTTTTCAATGAGTAGAAATTACTTATGCAAAATAAGATAAATAAGAATATGTCAATATTTCATGTGATGATTGAGATGATGCTAGATCATCTAGTGTGAGCCCTTCTGTGCTAAATAAAAGTAGTTAAGTATTGTTTGGTGATTTTGTACCTTATATTTATTTATAGATGCTAGTACCGACCCAGGGTACGAAGAGGAGGAGTACTATGGGGAAGAAGAGAACTTCAACAACTGCACTACTCAAGGCAAGCCCACTATGCAAGCTATCCATGCAAGCTGCCTTGTGCAGATACCTTATGCATACTATTGAGATGCAACCTTACCAATTCCCAGTTTTACCTACAAGCTTTACTTTTCCCTTTACTAAAGTTTTTTACCTAGTTAATTAATTGTGATTAGTGGATAAATAGGATTGATGCCATCAAGAGCATAACAATAGGCTTGGGAAGTTACACTTGATTAGCACCCCTCAATAATGATACCCTCATTACTAGTGGCTAGTGCTAAGCTAAACTTGATCACTTTAGATGGGAACACTTGGAGAAAATGATTATGAAAACCTTAGAATGATGAGTCATTCTATTGAAATATTTTGACATGGGTTATGAAACACAATGATTTGATGATGAAACTGAATGAGGCATAATCCTAGACTTTGATAAAAACTGATGGTTGGGTTCGGATGTGATACCATTTCAATTTTACCGTACAACCACAATACCTGAGTTGGGTAGGGCTTAACTAGAAGTTTATATGTCTTAGTATGGGTTCCCTTGTAGAAGAGGTTGAGCCGAGGATACCTCGTGAATATGAATGTCCACCTATGCAGTTCCTGGGATGGCAGTTGGCCATGGCTAGGAGGCCAAGCTCATAGGGGAGGTGCCTATACTAGGGTGTGTAATTGAAAGGTTAGGATTGATTATCCGCATACCAAGTATGATGATTCAAGGTTATCCTTGACGGATGTATCGGATCTTGTGGTGAAAGTGTACCACCTCTGCAGAGTGTCAAACTATTCAAATAGCCACGTCCATAGTTATGGACAGTTGGAGTGGCCATACTGTTCTGTTGTCAGATGTTTTCAAAATGACTTGTGACTTGAACTATGACTTTGATTTGACCACAATAAGGTTGTGTAAATGAAAACTAAGTTCCCACTTAAATAATCTAGAGAACTAAATTAAGTTTTTACTCTAAAGTACCTATCAAATAAACCTGGCTTTTTTCAAACAAACCTAGAGCATAGGATTCCTACTAGTATTACCTTACTTGTGTTAGTGTTAGTTTGTGAATACTTAAAAAGTACTCATGGCTTTGTCCCTGGCTATTCCGATGGCTAGACTATGAGGAGGATTATCCTGAAGATGGACAACAGGAGGTCTATGATAACTAGGATCATCTCCTATTGTCAGCATTGCCTGTGACCATGAAGATGGAGTCTACTATGTTTATTTCCGCTGCTCTGATTTCTATTAAGACTTGATCATGAGATCAACTATTTGTAAGACTATTATGGTTTGTAATGGATGAGGTACTGTGGTACCAATTCTGTTATGTCTTGCAAAAATGGTAATCCTGAGATTGTGATTTAC
Source organism: Avena eriantha (assembly GCA_910589775.1). Classification (NCBI taxonomy): domain Eukaryota; kingdom Viridiplantae; phylum Streptophyta; class Magnoliopsida; order Poales; family Poaceae; genus Avena; species Avena eriantha. Next base: position 419,031,298 of record OU342742.1, read on the forward strand.
GGCATAACAGTCATCTGGACTTAAAAATCCGGGTGTTGACAGAACCCCTCTCCGCTGATTAACTTGCCTAGTAGATTCCATGAGTCACCTAGTTCGGGCGTTCCATTCGACATATGCATATTTGGTTGTTCTCGAAGGCGGTGAAGGAGGTGCATCATAACAGGTAGGTAAGCATGGCCGGGGTTGCTTGGGGTGGATGGAGCCCCTAATAAACCAACCTCGCCCACATCTCTAGGGACCGGCTTTGGGATTTGACCCGTTACAACGGAACCATCCTTAGGGTGTGATTCATGGTCTCGGCGAAAGCAAGCTAAAGGTCGTGGCCAACCACCCTCTGTCAGCCTTCCAAGGAAGAGGTCTTATCTAGTGGCATTAAGAGTCGGTTGGTACGTGTGGATAAAGTTGTACACCCCTGCAGGGTTAAATATTTTTGAAAAGCCGTGTTCACGTTTATGAATGCTTGGTGACCAAATTCTAAGATCATAGAGAATATTAACATAATCGTAAAACGTGGAGGTTTCAACGAGTGCCTAAGGATGCTTCCTCATGGGTACGAGAGGGTGATCCTAGTTGTGAGATGAGGATTACTTTGGTGGATATTAAGAACATGATGATCAATTCTTTGGAGATGTCGCTTTCTTATCCCCTTTCAAAATATTCTGATTAGATGAGCTTCTTCTCCCTCCTATTTTATAAAAAAAGATGTCTTTATGCAAAATAACCCTTCCAGTCGTAAGTCTTGCGGAGTACACCCTGTACTCACCCTTGGTTTGTTGACACTTTCGTAGCAGAGTAAGTGTCCCCCTGAAGACAAGTTCCATACGACATCGACACCGATGAGTAGCTTGGGGTTCTCGGCCGGTAGCCTGAAATCTATGGGCTAGGACGTCATCGTTATGCTTCAGGCCTCTTAGGCCATTTGTTAAGTCTGCTATACTTAATAGCATAATTTTCCTGATTTTTGTGGTCAGTGACCTCTGCTTGTAATATTTTAGTTCTTTACTCAGTTATGAGCTTGTTGTAATAATTTTTGTGTCGCAGGTTACTATTGTGTTACCGATTTCTCAATGAATATCCTCGAGCTCTGGGTTAGACTTATATCAGGCTAATGTCTAGGATTTATTTAACCCTGATTCCGAGGATGTTACATTAACCAATTTTGTTTTTGCAAAGCAGATAATAGGCCGGACTCCACAATTTCATCAACAACTCCACTGACAAGGTCTGGATCGCTCTCAAAAAAGTTATCCTTGCTCAAGACATCAAGTGTCAGGATGCAAGTAAATCAAGCCAGCTTTTGAACAAAAGACCACCATGAGTTATATGCCTTGTAACACTAACAGTATTTGTTGCTTCTGAAGATGCACGCCATTTTAGATCCCAAAATATTGGCGCCACTACGGTCGTATGCTGACAGGTACAACGATGATTCTAAGGAAGGCGAGCAGACTCCAAAGAAGAGCAATAAGTTTCTTAATTCGTTGCTTAGCAGGCGAAAGTCTAGAAAAGAATAGCCACTGCCTTGTTACTTCGAGGACTACTGAGTCCTGACACCAGATGGCACTTCAGTATCTGAATAGCTCTATGTCAAATGTGATTGGCCCTTGATATAAAGATTGTATTGTATAGCAACATATACAGGTTACTCATGTTTTAAAAAAACGGGCGGGTTAGTATGAGAATTCCAAAAATTTATGCTTGACATGGATCAAACTCCGGTCACTGGGATGCACCAACTACGACCCAACCACTAGGCTACGGCCTCGTTCTTAGGTTATTCATGTTGATAATGTAAACACAAGACAGGGATTCTCGAAAGATTTCCAAGATCACTTACCTGGTTTTTTTCGAACAAATCGGGTAATATTGCCTCATTTTATCTATACTACTATATATATATATAAAACAATAATAAATGACGGAATGCTTCTGTCAACCAGCTTTTTATTTAGATGATTTTACCCTCCCATAAAACTACTTATTACCCACCCATAAGTCGTCAGGTACTGGTTCGTTTTATTTTTCCTGTGTCGATCGCGACCGACACCTCCCCTCCCTTTTCTTCCTCTACTCTCTGTTTGCTGTTCATCAACGGGAGTGACGTCCGTGACGCGGGATGGCCGGGGAAAAATCAACGAGTCTCCCATCCGGTCCGGAGCAAGAATAGCCAGAGAGGCAGAAGCAAACGAGCGGACGGTCAGAAGCGCCGGAGGTCGATGGGGCCGTGGTCGCTGGCTGGGGCTGATTGTGGCGCTCCACACTGCCGGCTTCGACCTGACAGCCGGCGCTCCCTCCACATCCCCGACTCCCTGCCGTGTGGAGGAGGAATAGCCGCCAGGGGCACCCGCTCAGCCGTTGGGATAGAAAAGGACAAGATCAGAAGGTTTGTACCAGTAATTCCACCCCAGTCTGCCCCCGAGCCGTAGCTCCATGTCAATCCCGACAGGTACGCCAGCGGTCAGATTGTCTCTGTCTCACTCCGCCATAGAATTGTGGCCGGCCGTGCTCCTTTTTTTGACACCCGCCCATCGTCTCACCGTACTACCTCACCTGCTCCTGGTCTCCCAGCCGTCGTTCCCGGCCAGCGAGCCCCGATGGCTCCGCGCCGCCACGCAGAGCTCGGCGAGGGGCTGCAAAAGAAGGGGAGCCACTCACGGCCAGGCATGCCCGGATTTGGTCAGAGAATCATGGAGAAATAAGTATCGGACTGTGGAAGATGTGATGGCTGCTATTGGGGATGCAGGGGAGGTTAGAGGACGAGCGCTAGTCCCTCGCCGGCCTTCGGGATGCACCGGTGGGTCGAGGCGTCGATGCCGCCCAGATGGGGTGGCTTGCGGCGGATGCTAGGATGGGTCGGGGTGTCGATGCTACGCGGTATGGGGTGCCTTGCTGCACCGCCAGTCATCACGATGTAGGGGGAAGGTGGAGGCCATGCTGGATGCAGGGGAGGGTCGACGCCGCGGTGCCATGTTGCAGGGGGAGGTCACAGTCATCTACTGCTGGATGCGTCGTGGTCGCAGTCGTCCGCTGTGCATATGCGTCAAGGTCGCTGCTGTCTGCTGCCCAGACACGCTAACGGCACCTCCAATACGTAGCTGCGGCAAGGTCGTTGCAACCCCTGCATCAAATTCAAACTCACGTCAGTGTTGATCTTCACACGTTGAGTTCTCTGCATATTCTATCTATATATGACGAATTGATTGATCTCTGAAGTTGTATACTTGTGTGAGTACATATGTCTGTGTTTGGATTTGGAATTCTGGATTGATGTAATTAGATTCATGTCTGTTGTTGTTGTTCTCTCAGTTATTACTGTATAACCAAAGTTTCTCAGGTCACCCAATTTGCCTATGACATTGGTTTCTCTAAATTCAAATTATATGGGTCGTTCTTGCTCTGCTAGATGAATCAGAAATAAGGATTCCATTGACTGATTTTCATTTTCGTTTTTTCTTTTGTTTGTTCTGTGTTGATGCTTGTGTCATCTAAAGCCTAAAGATTGCCAGATTGGTCCCTGTTTGCTTTAAGCTCCTCATCCTGGTGGCGACACAAACATCAACAGATTCTGTACATGGTCGTGATGCATTTCTTTTGATCTTATATTACAAATTTGGTGTAAAAGATTGACTAACAATTCTGCACTCGGTCGTGGTGTGTTAGAGTACGTCATGGGTCTGGGCTGGCAGTATAGCCCATTAGTCTTAGGGTTAATTAGAGATAAGGGTCACTTGCTTAGGAGTCAAGTAAGCCTTGTTTGGGAATCAATTAAACCTCTCTATATAAGGAGAGGAGATGTATCAATCAAATCAAGCAAGAATTAAGAAGGAAATCCCTTTCCTCTTGCCACCGGCCGTGGGCAAGTTTCGGCCGGCCCTCTTGCGCCCTCGCTCTAGCAATACCATAACATTTGGTATCAGCTTTTCCGGGTTCGATCATGTCCAGCCCTCCACCGAGTTCTTCACACCCGCTGCCGCCGCACTCCGACGCCCCCGCCGTTCTCTCCTCGGCGGAGATGACCGCAGCCCTCCGCGATCTCGCCACCGCGGTCCAGGAGATCCACCTATACTTGGCCAGGCCCTACGGGCCGCCACCGGCCGCACCACCGGACCGCTGCTCCTGCCGTGGCAGCCGCCGCATGTGGCGGTCTCCGCCGCGGTCGCCGCCACCACCCCGCCCCTGGTTGCCGTGGCCGTCCCAGCCCCTCACGGGCCCCGTCGCGGCCATGGCCGTGCTGCAGCAGCTGCCGCTGCCACTCAGCCCCGGGCCAGCTACGACCGTGCCGGCGGTAGTTCCGATCCAAGTCCGGATCCCGCCCTCGCCGTCATCGCTTCTGTCTTGGATCGCTACCCGCTACGTGTCGGCGGCGGTGAGGCTGCAGGCTGCTGCGCGTGGCCTCCTAGCGCGCCGACGTGTGCGGGAGATGCGAGGTCTGCAGCTGCCGCTCCTCCAAGTTGCCCTTCGCTGCGCCAAGGACCTCGATCTCGTCCGCTGCGTCGGGACTCTTGGGCATACGGTTTCCCCCACGAGCGACGAGCATCCTGTTTTTCCCGTGTGCAGCGATCTCAAAATCTGCGACATCAGCGGTTGGGAGGGCACACCCCTCCTCGACAGGAGTGCACCGCGTAACACCACTGCATTCCGCCGCCAGCCGCTGCGAGGGCGCCTCCGCTCGTTGCTCTTGCGACCTCTTCTAGGTGGCCGTACACATGCACTCCGTTTGTCCAGATGGTATCCATGGGATCCAGGTGGCTGTACACGTGCACGTACGTCGTGCGGATGGTGTCCACATTTTGTTAAGGGGTCCAAAATAGAGCGTCCCCGCCCATTTCAGGTTGAGAGTAATAAACCAAGCCGAGATGTAAAAGGCTTGTTTTTAAGTGTGAGGTTTGTGTCGCGTCGAGTCATCGTTATAAGTTGGTTAGGTTGCGGCTCGAGGACGAGCTGCATGTCTAGGTGGGGTGTAGTGTTAGAGTACGTCATGAGCCTGGGCTGGCAGTATAGCCCATTAGTCTTAGGGTTAATTAGAGATAAGGGTCACTTGCTTAGGGGTCAAGTAAGCCTTGCTTGGGAGTCAAGTAAACCTCTCTACATAAGGAGAGGAGATGTATCAATCTAATTAAGCAAGAATTAAGAAGGAAATCCCTTCCCTCTTGCCACCGGCCGTGGGCAAGGCCCCCGGTCGGCCCTCTTGCGCCCTCCCTCTAGCAATGCCATAACATGGTGCATCTCTCTTCTCCTCATACCATGGATCAGCCGTACAAATTGGGGGAAAAATGGTTAGCCTATGACCTCGATCTGCTCCGTGAATTTGGTAGTCAGTGTGGAGTTCCTCTGTTAGCACTTTTTTAACTCATGCCCTAAGCTGGGGCATTAGGATTAAGGAGGATTTGCCAACCGCTACTTTGTGTTGTTTTTTCTCTTTATTTTCTCGACTACCTGATTTTCTATGTGAGCATATCTATCACTGATAAATTGCATTTATGAGTTGCGTCTGATTTACTGACAAATAACCTAACAAAAAATCTTCTAATTTAAAATGGAGGTAGTACATACTATTATGAAAGGTCGTCCCATATGGCATAGGCGTCACCAGTATCGCCAGTGTTGGAGGGAGAAGGTGACCAAACGAGCGATTTATCCAGCCTAAGCGAGAAGACTATAGCGGAGTGGGTTGAGGTGGCGTCACATGGGATTTTCTGGCATTAGCGCATGTGTACAGGATGGTCGGGTCAAAACGGCAAGCAAAGGAGACAAGGACCTCGATCTCGTCCGCTGCGTCGGGGCTCTTGGGCATACGGTTTTCCCCACGAGCAGTGAGCATCCTATTTTCCCCGTGTGCAGCGACCTCAAAGTCTACGACATCAGCGGTTAGGAGGGCGCACCCCTCCTCGACAGGAGCGCACCGTGTAACACCACTGCATTCCGCCTCCGGCCGCCGCGAGGGCGCCTCCGCTCGTTGCTCTTGCGACCTCTTCCAAGTGGCCATACACATGCACTCCGTTTGTCCAGATGGTGTCCATGGGATCCAGGTGGCTGTACACATGCACGTACGTCGTGCGGATGGTGTCCACTTTTTGTTAAGGGGTCCAAAATAGAGCGTCCCAGCCTATTTCAGGTTGAGAGTAATAAACCAAGCCGAGATGTAAAAGGCTTGTTTTTAAGTGTGAGGTTTGTGTCGCGTCGAGTCATCGTTATAAGTTGGTTAGGTTGCAGCTCGAGGACGAGCTGCATGTCCAGGTGGGGTGTAGTGTTAGAGTACGTCATAGGTCTGAGCTGGTAGTATAGCCTATTAGTCTTAGGGTTAATTAGAGATAAGGGTCACTTGCTTAGGGGTCAAGTAAGCCTTGCTTGGGAGTCAAGTAAACCTCTCTATATAAGGAGAGGAGATGTATCAATCTAATCAAGCAAGAATTAAGAAGGAAATCCCTTCCCTCTGGCCACCGGCCATGGGCAAGGCCCCCGACCGGCCCTCTTGCGCCCTCCCTCTAGCAATACCATAACATGGTGCATCTCTCTTCTCCTCATACCATGGATCAGCCGTACAAATTGGGAAAAAATGGTTAGCCTATGACCTCGATCTGCTCCGTGAATTTGGTAGTCAGTGTGGAGTTCCTCTGTTAGCACTTTTTTAACTCATGCCCTAAGCTGGGGCATTCGGATTAAGGAGGATTTGCCAACCGCTACTTTGTGTTGTTTTTTCTCTTTGTTTTCTCGACTACCTTATTTTCTATGTGAGCATATCTATCACTGATAAATTGCATTTATGAGTTGCGTCTGATTTACTGATAAATAACCTAACAAAAAATCTTCTAATTTAAAATGGAGGTAGTACATATTATTATGAAAGGTTGTGCCATATAGCGTAGGCGTCACCAGTATCGCCAGTGTTGGAGGGAGAAGGTGATCAAACGAGCGATTTATCCAGCCTAAGCGAGAAGACTATAACGGAGTGGGTTGAGGTGGCGGCACATGGGATTTTCTGGCATTAGCGCATGTGTACAGGATGGTTGGGTCAAAACGGCGAGCAAAGGAGACACTGGCGATGAGCACGTGTTTGTGTTTCCCGTTGCAAAGCACGGGCATGTGTGCTATTTTTAAAATGTAGGAAAGAGTTGACCAGTTCATTAACGGAAAATCAGCCAAAAACTGGTACAGCAGGACCTGTTGAAGTGGCACACGAAAACGTTATGACACACAGGGTCAAGGGAAAACACACCATCGGAGTAGCACATAGACATCATCATCGTCCCTCCTCATCTAGCCTGCGAACCTGACTTCACCATAGACTTCGCGAAGATACATGCAGCGTGAGTTAGCAGCTTTGTTCACTCACCAAATACTCTTAGCATTTAGCATGCAAAAACATCGAGTTTGTGGCGCTGAGAAGCAAACAGGAACCACGATGTCTCTTCCTATAGATGCGCTCTGAGAACCATAGCACTTAGGGAACAACTGCGCAGCAATTTATATCATCAACTATGGTTTGAATTGTCACCAATATTAACATTTTCTCAGTACAGTTACTTCTAGGACTCTTTCATCAAGAAAATAACTTGAATAAAGCATAAAAATGATCAACTAGCATAATATCATCTTATTTACCAACAGATTGTACAAACATGATGTAACACCCTAGAATTAGAGCTTAGAAATAAGCTGAACACAGGTGTGTGCATTGCATTCATGTATAGAAAATCCGAATAATTTTCACGCTTTTAAATAAAACTTGTCAAAGAGATTGAAGCTTCTCTTAACTTGGTGGAACTGAAGTAGATCATCAAGTTGACTGTGATAAGTTTCAATATGACATTTGCTAAAAACCTTATCTTTGGGTAATATAATTTGATCTAAGGGTAGATCAAATGTAATAAAACTAAGTCACAACACACTACTTAATATGGAATACTAGATCTTCTAGATATCATTACATGGTATTCCATATAACCCCTCAAGGATGCATAATTAATATTCTAAAGATGATATCAAGGTATTATCCACCACAAACCCTTAATATGATATTAAGAGGTGACATTCCTACTTAACTGAGTCCTAGTGTCTATTGATCTTCAATGTAGGGGGATCAATTCTTGACCTAGAACTTATTGACTATAGCCTTTGGCTTATTGTGTTGACCTTCCAAATACCTTAAGTAAGTTAATCTGAAGGAAGAACTAGCTATGGTTAAGTGTACCATCATCAATGGAATGTGATCCTTAGTGGATATCAAACCATTTGATGTTGGAGGAGTTAACTCACTCATGAGTTAACTAGAAGCAGTACCTAAACTCAAGGGTTGAGCTAGTAATTAAGAAGCTATGAGAAAGCTAGTAGTATTAGTACATCAGATAACAATCTTGTTAGTAAAAGCAGATATAGACTTAGAATAAGCTTGCTTAACAAGATAAGTCTATAGAGAGACTAATACAATTTTACTACTTAGTTGAGTATAGATCTTGATCAAACAATGAGAAGCCTAAGCTTTGTATGATCAAAGGATGGTGGTCATTATTCTCAAGTAACTTAATAGATGATTAGGTGTTGAAGAAGAGTTATGAATATACCAAGTTAGGCAAGTCCTAGTAACCTGAATCATCTAGCTTGATCATTAGAAGTCAAGCTAGAGTATGATGAAGTATTTAATGAGTTGTATGGAGTAGTTAGAGGCATAGTGCTTTAGCCAAGCTAGTACCGGAACAACTTGTATTAAGAAGAGTAGTACCATACCTATTCTGGAGGATTATTATCACTTGTGACATATAGGGAGAACTATAGTCTTGCAAACCTTGGAAGTAGTTGCAAGATGAAGTTAAGAAAGTTAATAGATGGAGTTAGCAGTAGCTACATTGATAGGTGCATCGATGGTAGTTAATTAAGAGGAGTTATATACTAGGAGTAGGAATAGAGTAACGTTGAAGTGGCATGACCATGTCATCATATGATGATGGATATGGTGGAGACAGATGATTGTCTTATTCAGGAAGATGTAATCTTTGTGAATAAGATAAGAAAGATATATGGAGTATATTTAGGAAAGGAATTCCTTGTCTAAAGATAACCTTGGTGAGGTATTAATGTAAGGATTCTTTAGAAGCCTTAACCAAGAATATATCAAGCCATGACAAGACCCATGTTTACTGTATTATTCAAGACCCTAGAATCAAATGGATAGTGAAACCATTTCCTATTCCTAGGTAACTATTGAACAATACCTCTTGGACAACTAAAGTTTCCAAGAGGTAATTAGAGAACCAGGTGGGTGTTTGAGAAGCCTTGTCTAACCTTAGTATTAATCCATATCTATATTTGATCAAACATTAGCATTTCTCCACCAATTATTAGTATTGATTCATGATGACTTAACCAAGATTGTTCTGTGGTAATTCTAAAATTTACAAACCAAGTAGAATTGGATATGGCAAATCACCAAATTGGAGAACCATGAAATTTAAACCACCAATCTATGAACCTTAAGATTTAATTCATTAAAAAGGTTTACTCCATTAATCCTTATATGAGTCTAGGCTAGAATAGAACTCCATTTATATCATTAGTCATCCTAAACCATCAACCTTACCATGGTGAAAACAAGAACATTTCTATAAGATTTGCGTAGAAGTAACAAATCCCTAAAATCCTAATCTCTATTAATACTTCCTAATGAAAAGGACTTTTCATATATTTATGAATATATTTTGTTGCCCAATAAAAAAAATTAAGAGAAGATGATTATAAATTCTACAAACAATAATATTCATGACTTATAAAGTTTCTGCACATTTTAAATCTTTGTAGAAATCGAATTAGAAGTGAATTTATAAATAACAAAGAAAACACAAACTGGAATTAAAATAAAAAAGAAAAAAGGCAGCCAGTCGTTCGGCCACGGCCCATTTTCTCTCTCGCCTAACCGTTGCCCGTGTGCGCCAGCCGTCACTACTCGCTCGCTCGGCCAAAGGCCAACTCCAGCCCAGGCCCACATACCGGTTCGATGCATCTGTTCGTCGTCTTCCTCACCGCGCCGTCGACCCCCCGATGCAGCAAGCAGCTCGCTGGCGTCCACACCGTCGTCGTCTGCGCCAAGATGCACGCCGCCGCAATTTAGGACCTACAAGAAGCGACAACACCGCGGTGGAGCAACCCTAAACGCCACTACTCTCATTCTTATCCTCCTTCCTTATCCGCTGAAACCCTATCTCATCGGAGCTCCGAGTCACCGCCATTTCCGAGCTTCCCTTGGAGTTCTGAGCGCATTGTTGAACTCGCCTCGATGTCCTTGTTCTCCTTAGCTAGGCCATAGACGCCAGAGTGCCCCCAGTCAAGCCAATTGATACCTCACCGCCGTCGTCAGTCACCGTCGTTCTCCATCGATTCTAGCTTCCCCTCACTTCATCGACCGCACCACCGTGTTCCTGGTGAGTCACTAAATCCTCCAGTACCTTCCATGCCATTTATTTTTCCCTAGCTCGCCCGGACGTCGTGAACCTCAAAGCCCAGCCGCGGTTGCTCGCCGTGGAGATGGTTCCGGTGACCAAAAGTGGGCGGCGCTGCTACCACTGGGTTCGCCGTGAAGTCCTCTCTCCTATTCCCCTAACACCGCAAGCGTGTGCGCCTCCTATCACAATCTCGAGCACCACATGGGGTGAGCTCCATCGTTGATGTTAGCGTGACATCACGCTGATGTCACCGGCTCGGGGTCAAGCATAGTCAAACTTGCCACATGGGCATGCGACGTGGCCGCTGACCCACCAGTCAGTGGTTGTGTCTAAGTGTGTGTCCGGTGTAAAAAAGGATTTTCTGTTACTAAATAGATAAAACAGTATAAATATAAATATAAATGCATTTGAGGAATTTAGGAAAATGATTAAATCTTAGAAATTCTATATCTTTTGTTTTATAATTCAGAAAAATGCATATAATATATTAAAATGCTTAGAAAAATAAAATCTATAATTTAACCTTATTATCAAATATTATTGTGTTAATTATTTAAATAATTATTATTTAATAAAGATTTTATAAGTTATAAAACTTTTAAAATTCATATTTTAATATTAGTAAATAAGAAAAATATTAATAATATACCAAAATTCTTATAAAAACAAAATCTACATTTACAAACTTGTTTAAATTATTTTTGTATCACTTAACTAATATTTATTATTTATTAGGTATTTATAAAGTGTTAAAACTTGTAAAAATCATATCTTATTACTTAAAAGTCACAAAAATACTTATAATATACCAAAATGATCACAAAAATGAAATCTACACACAAAAAATATCAACTCATACTTTTGAAGTAAAATAAATGGTAAATGGCTAATAAATCTTATTTAAACCCTTTCTTTTATTTTAATTCATTAAAAATATATAAACCTTTACTAATGTCTTTACCATTATTTGTTTAGAGTCTTAAAAATGTAATAAAAAGTTCAAATAATGTTTAATTAAAGCTAACATAAGTCTAACAATTTTAAGTTATACTTACTAAAACTACCATTCATAGTTAAGTAAATCTTACTCCAAAAATAGTTTATCACTTATAAAATCATCAAGATTTGAATATTAATTCTTTTACAAATTTGAGAATCCACTCTAAAGGCTAAGGAAAGTTTGTAAGTATTTAACATGATGCCATTCCCATGTTCATAGAAATGAGTATTAATTCTATAATAAGTAAGTGATTCTATCCACTTATAAAATCAAGAAAACACCACTTCTATCAATACATATTACTTTTGATTGACTTTCATGGAGTGTTAAAAGTATCCATTTATTAGTAGAATAGCTACTCAACAATACTTGTTGTTTGTACTTTAGTACTTATAATTTATAAGAAAACCTTAAAGTATTAGTTTTAAGTTTGAATACTTTTTACTTTGTAAAAGTAAACTTTCCTCAAAAGTTATTCTTTTAAGAAACATTAAAAGTAATCTCTGAACACCTATTTAAAAGCTCTAATGGAGTCTTAATCTTGTTTAAGAAATATTTCAGATACCATACCCATTTGAGTGTTTTATTATTTCATATTACTTGTTGTATTTACTTATTGTTTCACACACACACTCACAAGCCTTAGTAAGACGCACACGTGTGAATTTGTTATAAAAGTGCAACACATTCTAAATAACTCATTCCCAGTTTCCAAACCCTAGATTAGATACGACTATTCCGGGGATTGGCATTTCTCAAATTGCATTACATTACTTATGCATCATTGCATTTTGCTTCTTTGAACATTAGTCCTTACCGGACCAATGATGCTATTTACAAAATTTTGATCTTATATTGTCTTGAAGACCGTGAGTGCATAATCTTGCAATCACAAAAGGCAAGTTCATAACTTGCTCATGTCCTTTGAAGAGTCTTTATCAAATATATTGCAAATTGTGTGTTGTCACCTATGATTTGGAGGAAGAAAATATTATCTTCTTTAATAAAATAAGATATAGTTATCATCCTAAGTGATGATAAATATGAGCAATGGAACTTAGGGTTCTAGGTGCATAAGACATCATAGGATTAATAACCCATGACATCGGTGATTCTAGCGCCGTATATTACGCGTTAACCATGAGATTTGAAATGGGACAGAGAAGTCAGTTGTATCTTCTTCCTTTCATAGGGAGGCAAGATGACCTTATTGTGACCTTGGGATTCCTAGTATGGATCCAACATATGGGTGGGCACCCTTAGACCCCCACGATTTTGGTATCTAGATTATTTATTAGTGGCTATCGGAGGTATAGTCAGACCTTTTAGGGAGCTTGCCAGGGCCATCACCAACTCATAGAGTCTTCGGGACCTCACCAGGGTTATAGCTTGCCCTAGTTGGAGGCTTAACGGAGGTGGAGTCAGCCCTGGAGGATCGTGCAGACATATGGGGTCGCGGAGAGGGCAGCGATTGGCTTAGATCTTAGACTGGGCCCCACATCAAGGAATTGTGGACGAGAATAAGCTGCCCGGTTGTGCAACAAAGCTAAGGTCTCTTGTGGGAAAAGTGACGCACCTCTGCAGAGTGTAAGAATTGTGACATGTTACTCCCTGCTTCGGGAAGGAGCTATGTACGTGGAAGGAAAGGAACCCCACGAAGGTTCTGGTCAACCTGTGAAGGCTGTCGGACATAGTTTTCAGAATAAAAGCAACCTTTGAAGAAATGTTTACGAAAACCTGCATTGCCTACAACCTATGGTCTATGGTTGTAGAGATAGTGAATCATACACTCCTTTTTAGTGAACTTGCTGAGTACGCTTGTACTCAACCGTACCTTCTTAACCCTTGCTAGGTTCTAAGTCGTTGAAGATGACGTCAACATCAATTTCTGCTTAAGAAACCATCATCGACAACTCAAGTTCTTCAATAAAGTCAATGAAGTCAACATATACATCAGTTGAAGTGAAGATAAAGTGTCGGTTTAGATAGGAGTAGATTCTCTAGCCATAAAACCTATTTCTATAGAGCATTGCAATAGCAGCAATGCTAAGCCAAATAGTTTAGATGCTAGTCTTAGTTATTGGATATTTCTGAGTTATTATTTCTGGTTCTTCTTGGTAAGAAGTTCTTTCTCTCTCTTTCACCTAGAGTGTTCTCTAGATCTTTTGTAAAGATTCAAGTTGTAATCTATAGTCATGTCTTGGACCTGTTGTGTTTTTGTTGTATCACTCTGAGGGATGTAATACTAGTGAACGATGTTTCATTGGTGTTATGTCAACGACTATAGTGCACTACATCATGCAGTGGTATGCTGGGTCACCGCACATGATCATAAGAATCTAACTATACAAAACACAAGCACACAGGAATGATGGAAAATAGCAACAGTTACTATTAAAAATTGTAGATCGGATTAGTCACCTATCCCATGTTAGATCGTATGATAATTACACACACACGGGGAACCTAAAATATGATTTCTTTGCCGAGATTGTCGTTGCAAAGCCTCCTGCTAGAACAAGATGGATAATCATGGGAGACTTCAATCAAATATACCAGGCAAGATATAAAAACCGAGACAATGCCAACCGAAGCCGGCTAGTTTGATTCCAGAATGCTCGTAATGATTGTGACCTCAAAGAGATCCACCTTCAAAATCGCAAGTTCACATGGAGTAATGAGCAACAAGACCCAACGAAGAGAAAGCTCGACGGGTTATTTTGCAATGAAGATTCGGACTTGACTTTATCGAACCACATCCTAACCGCCCTTTTGTCATCCTTGTCTGACCATTGTCCACTTCTACTCGCCAATGATAGCAGACTTAAGAGACCCAAGTCCATCCGTTTTGAAAACTTTTGGGTGAAAATGTCGGGGTTCAAGGATGTCGTGGATGAAGCGTGGAATGGTGCTTCCTCCCATGCCGAACTGTTCCAACACCTCTTGCACAAGCTCACCAAGACCAACAAGTGCCTAAAGAAATGGAGGAAGTATCTATTCTCCAAAGCAAAACTAGAGCTTCACATGGGCCTCGAGGTTATTCTAAGGTTGGCTATTGCTCAAGAAAATAGGTCTCTTAGTATTGAGGAGAGGAATCTTTGAGCTAGACTAAAGAGAAGGATAATTGGTTTGGTGGCACTTGAAAGAACAAGAAAAAGACAAGCTTCCACATGTTGAGAAAGGGAAAAGGAAAAAAAGAGATCTATTAACATGGTCAAATCATGGTCACAGAGACCAAAAACACATAGGAAAGCAGCTTCCGCATGGAAAGTTGCACCAGTGTGAGGGAAGCTACACCATAGAATCCACTAGAGTGTGTGTGTGTGTGTGGATCAATGTGGTTTAGGAAAAAGAACACGTGCAGTGACACTAGTGGATCAATGACTCTAGTGGATCACTATTGTTTAGGAGAAGAACATATGTAATGAATCTAGTGGATCCATGTGTCAAACCATGGTCATAGAGACCAAAAAACACTTAGGAAAGCAGCTTCCACATGGAATGTTGCACCAGTGTGAGAGAAGTTGCACCACAGAATCCACTAGAGTATGTGTGTGGATCAATGTGGTTTAGGTAAAAACACATAGGAAAGTAGCTTCCACATTGCATGTTGCACTAGTGTGAGAGAAGCTGCACCACCGAATCCACTAGAGTGTGTATGTGTGTGGATCAATGTGGTTTAGGAAAAAGAACACATGCAATGACACCAGTGGATCAATGACTCTAGTGGATCAGTCTTGTTTAGGAGAAGAACACATGCAATGACTCAAGTGGGTCCATGTGTCAATTCATGGTCACAGATACCAAAAACACATAGGAAAGCAGCTTCCACATTGCATGTTGCACCGGTGTGACAGAAGCTGCACCACATCCACTAGAGTGTGTGTGGTCATGTGGATCTGTGTGATTTAGGAGAATAACACATGCAATGGCACTAGTGGATCAGTGTGGTTTAGGAGAAAAACACATGAAATGAATCTAGTGGATCCATGTGGGAAACCATGGTCACAGAGACCAAAAATACATAGGAAAGCAGCTTCCTCATTGCATGTTGGATCGGTGTGACATAAGCTGCACCACAAAATCCAGTAGTGTGTGTGTGTGTTGACATTTGGATCAGTGTGGTTTAGGAGAAGAGCATCTGCATTGACACTAATGGACCAATGACACTAGCTGGTGGATATTGTGGCTTAGAAGAAGAACACATGCAATGACTCTCGTGGATCCATGTGTCAAACCATGGTCACACAGACCAAAACACATAGGAAAGCATCTTCCACATTGCATGTTGCACTAGTGTGACAGAAGCTGCACCACAAAATCCACTAGAGTGTGTGTGGTCATGTGGATCATGTGGTTTCAGAGAAGAACAACATGCAATAAAACTAGTGGATTAGTGTGTTTTAGGAGGAGGAGAACACATGCAGTGACACTAGTAGATCAATGACTCTAGTAGATCAGTGTTGTTTAGGAGAAGAACACATGTAATGACTCTAGTGGATCCATGTGTAGAACCTTGGTCAGAGAGACCGAAAACAATTCCACATTGCATGTTGCATCTGTGTGACAGCAGCTGCACCACAGAATCCACTAGAATGTGTGTGGTCATGTGGATCAATGTGGTTGAGCAGAATAACACATGCAATGACACTAGTGGATCCATGTGTCAAACCATGGTCATAGAGGCCAAAAACACATAGGGAAGCAGCTTCCACATTGCATGTTGCACCGGTATGATAAAAGCTACACCACAAAATCCACTAGAGTGTGTGTGGTCATTTGGATGAGTGTGGTTTAGGACAAGAACACATGGAATGACACTAGTGGATCCACATTGCATGTTACACCAGTGTGATAGAAGCTGCACCATAGAATCCACTAGAATGTGTATGGTTATGTGGATCAATGTGGTTTAGCAGAAGAACACATGCAATGACACTAGTAGATCCATGTGTCAAACCATGGTCACAGAGACCAAAAACACATAGGGAACAAGCTGCCACATTGCATGTTGCACGAGTATGACAGAAGGCTCACCACAGAATCCACTAGACTATGTGTGGTTATGTGGATGAGTGCGGTTTAGGAGAAGAACACATCCAATGACACTAGTGGATCAATGGCACTAGTTGGTGGAACAGTGTGGTTTAGGAGAAGAACACACGCAATGACTCTTGTGGATCCATGTGTCAACCATGGTCACAGATACCAAAAACACATAGGAAAGCAGCTTCCACATTGCATGTTGCACCGGTGTGACAGAAGCTGCACCACATCCACTAGAGTGTGTGTGGTCATGTGGATCAGTGTGGTTTAGGAGAAGAACACATGGAATAACACTAGTGGATCAGTGTGTATTTAGGAGAAAAACACATGCAATGACTCTAGTGGATCAATGTGTGAAACCATGGTCACAGAGACCAAAAACACATAGGAAAGCAGCTTCCTCGTTGCATGTTGCACCGGTGTGACATAAACTGCACCACAGAATCCACTCGAGTGTGTCTGGTCAATTGGATCAGTGTGGTTTAGGATAAGAACATATGCAATGACAATAATGGATCAATGACACTAGCTAGTGGATCAGTGCGGCTTAGAAGAACAACACATGCAATGACTCTAGTGGATCCATGTGTCAAACCATAGTAACACATACCAAAACACATAGGAAAGAAGCTTCCACATTGCATGTTGCACCAGTGTGACAGAAGATGCACCACAAAATCCACTAGAGTGTGTGTGGTCATGTGGATCAATGTGGTTTCAGAGAAACACATGAAATAAAACTAGTGGATCGGTGTGGTTTAGGAGGAGAACACATGCAATGACTCTAGTGGATCCATGTGTGAAACGATTGTCACAGAGACCAAAAACACATAGGAAAGCTGCTTCCACATTGCATGTTGCACTAGTGTTAGAGAAGCTGCACCATAGAATCCACTAGAGTGTGTATGTGTGTGGATCAATGTGGTTTAGGAAAAAGAACACATGCAATCACACTAGTGGATCAATGACATTAGCTAGTGGGTTAGTGTGGATTAGGAGAAGAACAAATGCAATAACTAGTGGATCCATGTGTCAAACCATGGTCATAGAGACCAAAAAACACATGGGAAAGCAGCTTCTACATGGAATGTTGCACCAGTGTGAGAGAAGCTGCACCACAGAATCCACTATAGTCTGTATGTGTGTGGATCAATGTGGTTTAGGAAAACGAACACATGCAGTGACACTAGTAGATCAATAAGTCTAGTGGATTAGTGTTGTTTAGGAGAAGAACACATGTAATGACTCTAGTGGATCCATGTGTCAAACCATGGTTAGAGAGACCAAAAACACATACAAAAGCAGCTTCCACATTGCATGTTGCACGTGTGTGACAGAAGCTGCACCACATAATCCACTAGGATATGTGTGGTCATGTGGATCAATGTGGTTGAGCAGAAGAACACATGCAATGACACTAGTGGATCGATGTGTCAAATCATGGTCACAGAGACAAAAAAACATAAATGTGGTTTAGGAAAAAGAACACATGCAGTGACACTAGTAGATCAATGACTCTAGTATATCAGTGTTGTTTAGGAGAAGAACACATGTAATGACTCTAGTGGATCCATGTGTAGAACCTTGGTCAGAGAGACCAAAAACAATTCCACATTGCATGTTGCATCTGTGTGACAGCAGCTGCACCACAGAATCCACTAGAATGTGTGTGGTCATGTGGATCAATTTGGTTGAGCATAATAACACATGCAATGACACTAGTGGATCCATGTGTCAAACCATGGTCATAGAGACCAAAAACACATAGGGAAGCAGCTTCCACATTGCATGTTGCACCGGTATGATAGAAGCTACACCACAAAATCCACTAGAGTGTGTGTGGTCATGTGGATGAGTGTGGTTTAGTACAAGAACACATGTAATGACACTAGTGGATCCGCATTGCATGTTACACCAGTGTGATAGAAGCTGCACCACAGAATCCACTAGAATGTGTGTGGTCATGTGGATCAATTTGGTTGAGCAGAATAACACATGCAATGACACTAGTGGATCCATGTGTGTGTCAAACCATGGTCATAGAGACCAAAAACACATAGGGAAGCAGCTTCCACATTGCATGTTGCACCGGTATGATAGAAGCTACACCACAAAATCCACTAGAGTGTGTGTGGTCATGTGGATGAGTGTGGTTTAGTACAAGAACACATGGAATGACACTAGTGGATCCGCATTGCATGTTACACCAGTGTGATAGAAGCTGCACCACAGAATCCACTAGAATGTGTATGGTCATGTGGATCAATGTGGTTTAGAAGAAGAACACATGCAATGACACTAGTGGATCCATGTGTCAAACCATGGTCACAGAGACCAAAAACACATAGGGAACAAGCTTCCACATTGCATGTTGCACGAGTATGTCAGAAGGCTCACCACAGAATCCACTAGACTTTGTGTTGTTATGTGGATGAGTGCGGTTTAGGAGAAGAACACATGCAATGACACTAGTGGATCAATTGCACTAGCTGGTGGAACAGTGTGGTTTAGGAGAAGAACACATGCAATGACTCTTGTGGATCCATGTGTCAAACCATGGTCACAGATACCAAAAACACATAGGAAAGCAGCTTCCACATTGCATGTTGCACCGGTGTGACAGAAGCTGCACCACATCCACTAGAGTGTGTGTGGTCATGTGGATCAGTGTGGTTTAGGAGAAGAACACATGGAATAACACTAGTGGATTAGTGTGTACTTAGGAGAAAAACACATGCAATGACTCTAGTGGATCCATGTGTGAAACCATGGTCATAGAGACCAAAAACACATAGGAAAGCAGCTTCCTCGTTGCACGTTGCACCGGTGTGACATAAGCTGCACCACAGAATCCACTCGAGTGTGTCTGGTCATTTGGATCAGTGTGGTTTAGGAGAAGAACATATGCAATGAAAATAATGGATCAACGACACTAGCTAGTGGATCAGTGCGGCTTAGAAGAAGAACACATGCAATGACTCTAGTGGATCCATGTGTCAAACCATAGTAACACATACCAAAACACATAGGAAAGCAGCTTCCACATTGCATGTTGCACCGGTGTGACAGAAGATGCACCACAAAATCCACTAGAGTGTGTGTGGTCATGTGGATCAATGTGGTTTCAGAGAAGAACACATGAAATAAAACTAGTGGATCGGTGTGGTTTAGGAGGAGAAAAGATGCAATGACTCTAGTGGATCCATGTGTGAAACGATGGTCACAGAGACCAAAAACACATAGGAAAGCTGCTTCCACATTACATGTTGCACTAGTGTTAGAGAAGCTGCACCATAGAATCCACTAGAGTGTGTATGTGTGTGGATCAATGTGGTTTAGGAAAAAGAACACATGCAATCACACTAGTGGATCAATGACATTAGCTAGTGGGTTAGTGTGGATTAGGAGAAGAACAAATGCAATAACTAGTGGATCCATGTGTCAAACCATGGTCACAGAGACCAAAAAACACATGGGAAAGCAGCTTCTACATGGAATGTAGCACCAGTGTGAGAGAAGCTGCACCACAGAATCCACTATAGTCTGTATGTGTGTGGATCAATGTGGTTTAGGAAAATGAACACATGCAGTGACACTAGTAGATCAATAAGTCTAGTGGATTAGTGTTGTTTAGGAGAAGAACACATGTAATGACTCTAGTGGATCCATGTGTCAAACCATGGTTAGAGAGACCAAAAACACATACAAAAGCAGCTTCCACATTGCATGTTGCACCTGTGTGACAGAAGCTGCACCACATAATCCACTAGGATATGTGTGGTCATGTGGATCAATGTGGTTGAGCAGAAGAACACATACAATGACACTAGTGGATCGATGTGTCAAACCATGGTCATAGAGACAAAAAACACATAGGGAAGCAGCTTCCACATTGCATGTTGCACCAGTGTGACAGAAGCTGCGCCACAGAATTCACTAGAGTGTGTGTGGTCATGTGGATGAGTTTGGTTTAGGAGAAGAACACATGCAATGACACTAGTGGATCAATGACAGTAGCTGGTGGATTGGTGTCGTTTATGAGGAGAACACATGCAATGAATCTAGTGGATCCATGTGTCAAACCATGGTCATAGATACCAAAACCACATAGGAAAGCAGCCTCCACATGGAATGCCGCACCAGTGTTGAAGAAGTTCCATCACATAATCCACTATTGTGTATGGTCATGTGGATTAGTGTGGTTTAGGAGAAGAACACATTTAGTGACACTACTGGATCAGTGTGGTTTAGGAGAAGACACATGCAATGACTCTAGTGGATCCATGTATCAAACCATGGTCACAGAGACCAAAAATACATAGCAAAATAGCTTCCACATTGCATGTTGCACCAGTGTGACAGAAGCTGCACCACATAATCCACTAGAGTGTGTGTGGTCATGTGGATCAATGTGGTTTAGGAGAAGAACACATGTAATGACACTAGTGGATCAATGAAACTAGATGGTGGATTAGTGTGGTTTAGAATAAAAACACATGTAATGACTCTAGTGGTTCCATGTCTCAAACCATGGTCACGGAGACTAAAACACACAGGAAATCAGCATCCACATTGCATGTTGCACCAGTGTGATAGAAGCTACACCATAGAATCTACTAGAGTCTGTGTGGACATGTGGATCAGTGTGGTTTTATAGAAGAACACATGCAATGACACTAGTGGATATATGTGGTTTAGGAGAAGAACACATGCAATGACTCTACTGGATCCATGTCTGAAACCTTGGTCACAAAGACCAAAAACACATAGGAAAGCAGCTTCCACATTGCCTGTTGCACCAGTGTCATAGAAGCTGCACCACAAAATCCACTAGAGTGTGAGTGGTCCTGTGGATCAATGTGGTTTAGCAGAAGAACACATGCAATGACACTAGTGGATCCATGTGTCAAACCATGGTCACAGAGACCAAAAACACATAGGGAAGCAGCTTCCACATTGCATGTTGCACTAGTTTCACAGAAGCTACACCACATAATCCACTAGATTGTGTGTGTCCATGTGGATGAGTGTGGTTTAGGAGAAGAACACTTGGAATGACACTAGTGGATCAATGAAACTAGTTGGTGGATCAATGTGGTTTAGGAGAAGAACACATGCAATGACTCTAGTGGATCTATGTGTCAAATTATAGTCACAGAGACGAAAAACACATAGGAAAGCAGCTTCCACATGGAATGTTGTACCAGTGTGGCAGAAGTTCCACCATAGAATCCACTAGATTCTGTGTGGTCAATCGGATCACTGTGGTTTAGGAGAAGAACACATTTCTGACTCTAGTGGATCAGTGTGGTTTATGAGAAGACACATGCAATGACTCTAGTGGATCCATGTGTTAAAAGATGGTTACAGAGACCAAAAACACATAGGAAAGCAGTTTCCACATTGCACGTTGCACCAGTGTGAGAGAAGCTGCACCAACGAATCCACTAGAGAGTATATGTGTGTGGATCAATGTGGTTTAGGAAAAAGAACACATGCAATAACATTGGTGGATCAATATCATTAGCTGGTGGATCAATGTGGTTTAGAAGAAGAACACATGCAATGACACTAGTGGATCGATGTATCAAACCATGGTCATAGAGACCAAAAGCACATAGGCAAGCAGCTTCCACATGGCATGTTGCACCAATGTGACAGAAGCTGCACCACAGAATTCACTAGAGTGTGTGTGGTCATGTGGATGCGTTTGGTTTAGGAGAAGAACACATGCAATGACACTAGTGGATCAATGACACTAGCTGGTGGATCAGTGTGGTTTATGAGGAGAACACATGCAATGACTCTAGTGGATCCATGTGTCAAACCGTGGTCATAGATACCAAAACCACATAGGAAAGCAGCTTCCACAATGAATGTTGCACCAGTGTTGCAGAAGTTCCTTCACAGAATCCACTAGAGTGTGTGTGGTCATGTGGATCAGTGTGGTTTAGGAGAAGAACACATTTAGTGACACTAGTGGATCAGTGTGGTTTAGGAGAAGACACATGCAATGACTCTAGTGGATCCATGTATCAAACCATGGTCACAGAGACCAAAAACACATAGGAAAATAGCTTCCACATTGCATGTTGCACCAGTCTGACAGAAGTTGCACCACTGAATCCACTAGAGTGTGTGTGGTCATGTGGATCAATGTGTTTTAGGAGAAGAACACATGTAATGATACTAGTGGATCAATAAAACTAGATGGTTGATTAGTCTGGTTTAGGAGAAGAACACATGCAATGACTCTAGTCGTTTCATGTCTGAAACCATGGTCACGGAGACCAAAAACACATAGGAAATCAGCTTCGACATTGCATGTTGTAGCAGTGTGGCAGAAGCTGCACCACGGAATCCACTA
This sequence comes from Avena eriantha, assembly GCA_910589775.1. Classification (NCBI taxonomy): domain Eukaryota; kingdom Viridiplantae; phylum Streptophyta; class Magnoliopsida; order Poales; family Poaceae; genus Avena; species Avena eriantha. The sequence continues at coordinate 419,054,144 of OU342742.1, forward strand.
GAGTGTGTATGGTCAGGTGGATCAATTTGGTTTAGGAGAAGAACAAATGCAATGACACTAGTGGATCGGTGTGGTTTAGGAGAAGAACACATGCAATGACTCTAGTGGATCTATGTGTCAAACCATGGTCACAGAGACCAAATACAGATAGGAAATCAGCTTCCATATTGGATGTTGCACTAGTGTGATAGAAGTTGCACCATAGAATCCACTAGAGTGTGTGTGGACATGTGAATCAGTGTGGTTTTGTAGAAGAACACATGCAATGATACTAGTGGATCTATATGGTTTAGGAGAAGAACACATGCAATGACTCTTATGGATCCATGTGTCAAACCTTGGTCACAAAGACCAAAAACACATAGGAAAGCAGCTTCCACATTGCATGTTGCACCAGTGTGACAGAAGCTGCACCACTGTAGCACCCCAATTGTCTAACAATTGGAATGCTACTTGTCCTAGTAAGATATTGGCTACTCCACATATATTATTGTTGCATCATAATTATATCATGCTCATGTCATCATGCCACCTTGCATTTGAGCATCATATAAAAACTCCTTTTTCTTTTGGTTCTTCTCTCAGTTGCATTATAAATTGTATTTGCCTCTTGCTATTGTATTTTGTTGTTGATATATTGTCTAAATGCCCAAGTTGAGTTGGGGGCATATCTTTTATTTCCATTCCACCACCTTTCTCTTCCACCACTTTATAATTCCACCATCCCTTTAACAATGAGCTGGTCTTTCTTTTTCTTTGATATTTTAATTCTAGCTCATGTAGTTTGGGGTGGATTAAATCCTCTAAATTCTTTGCTTGGTTTTATTCCACTTCTTGGAAATGCATAAGATTAATGCCATCATATTATTATTGTTGTCACAAAATAAATAATGGTATTATTATTTTTGCATGGGCCATGCAAGCTTCTCCACCACCTTTTACTTCCATTGGTTTTTCTTTGGTTTGAGTGGATCTTATCTTGGGAAAACCATCTACCTCCCTTACACCATCCTCATAGTATCACCCATTTCTTTTCCTCTTATTTTATTCTCCATTCATGGACCACATGAGGCTTACCCTATAATTCTTTTCTTTCTCTTTCTCTTAGAATTCTTTTCACCTCCACCTCATGATCATTCTAGCCTCCACCATGCTCCACTTGGGATGGTCTTATCCACATTCCTTTCTTTTCTTTTCTTTTATTCTTTTTTTACTTATATGATCATATGAGCCTTATTCCACCTAATTCTATTCTTCTTCTTTCTTTCTAGTTTCTTCTCTACATTAGCCCATGCAAGATCAAGCCAAGGTGTCTTCTTGGTTTAGCTCCATACACAAGATACAAATCTAAATATCTACTTAAATCTAACCTAGCCACTTTTACTCTCTCTCTCTCTCTCTAAATTCTTCTAAACCCTAGACCCTCTCTCTCTCTCTCTAGCTTGGCCTCCATGCCAAGCCCCTCTCTCTGCCTAGCCCCACCCTAGCTAGCCCCTCCTCTCTCTAACCTAGCTAACCCAAAACCCTAACCCTAGCCCGAGCTCACCCGAGCCCCTACCCTCTATCTCTCTCTGCCGAGCCAGCCCCACAAGCCACCACGCCGCCTGGTCCACCTGCAGCCTCCCTGCCTCGCCCTGGACCAGCCCCAGCCAGCCCAGCCGGCCGAGCACGTGCTCGAGGAGGAAAAAGGGCAAAGCCCGAGCTCCTTTTTCCTGCCGTGCACGCCTCCCTCTCCCCTCCCTTTTCCTCCTTTTCCTCCCTCCTCACGTCTCCCAGAGCTCGCCCAAGATCTGGCCGAGTCTCCCCTCCTCCCCTCCTTCTTCCTCCTCGGCGACAACCACCTGCCGCCGGTCGCCGCCAGCTACACCGCGCCCCCGTCGTTCCTGTCCGCGAGCTCGACGTGGAAGAAGCCTGGAAGATCGAGCACGATCCCCTGGTGATCTCGTTTACCTTCGTGTCACTCCCATGAGAGGCACGCACCATTTTGGTATCAAAGGAAAGCTGGCTCCTAGATACATCGGTCCTTTCAAAATTCGTGGAAGAAGAGGAGAAGTTGCGTATGCTCTTGAGCTTCCTGAACAACTCAAAGTCCATGATGTTTTCCACATCTCTCAACTCAAGAAGTGCTTCAAGGATCCCGGCAGGACCGTGGACCATGAACTCATTAATCTCCAAGAAGATCTGTCTTATCAAGAACACCCCACAAAAATTCTTGAAGTCGCAGAAAGAAGGACTCGCAACAAGTCCATCAAGTTCTGCAAGGTGCAGTGGTCGCACCATTCCATTGATGAAGCAACCTGGGAACGTGAAGATGAGCTCCGTGCCAAGTATCCTACCCTCTTTGAGTCTTTTTCTTCCTAGAATCTCGGGGCGAGATTCCTGTTTGGTGGGGGAGAGTTGTAGCACCCCAATTGTCTAACAATTGGAATGCTACTTGTCCTAGTAAGATATTGGCTACTCCACATATATTATTGTTGCATCATAATTATATCATGCTCATGTCATCATGCCACCTTGCATTTGAGCATCATATAAAAACTCCTTTTTCTTTTGGTTCTTCTCTCAGTTGCATTATAAATTGTATTTGCCTCTTGCTATTGTATTTGGTTGTTGATATATTGTCTAAATGCCCAAGTTGAGTTGGGGGCATATCTTTTATTTCCATTCCACCACCTTTCTCTTCCACCACTTTATAATTCCACCATCCCTTTAACAATGAGCTGGTCTTTCTTTTTCTTTGATATTTTAATTCTAGCTCATGTAGTTTGGGGTGGATTAAATCCTCTAAATTCTTTGCTTGGTTTTATTCCACTTCTTGGAAATGCATAAGATTAATGCCATCATATTATTATTGTTGTCACAAAATAAATAATGGTATTATTATTTTTGCATGGGCCATGCAAGCTTCTCCACCACCTTTTACTTCCATTGGTTTTTCTTTGGTTTGAGTGGACCTTATCTTGGGAAAACCATCTACCTCCCTTACACCATCCTCATAGTATCACCCATTTATTTTCCTCTTATTTTATTCTCCATTCATGGACCACATGAGGCTTACCCTATAATTCTTTTCTTTCTCTTTCTCTTAGAATTCTTTTCACCTCCACCTCATGATCATTCTAGCCTCCACCATGCTCCACTTGGGATGGTCTTATCCACATTCCTTTCTTTTCTTTTCTTTTATTCTTTTTTTTACTTATATGATCATATGAGCCTTATTCCACCTAATTCTATTCTTCTTCTTTCTTTCTAGTTTCTTCTCTACATTAGCCCATGCAAGATCAAGCCAAGGTGTCTTCTTGGTTTAGCTCCATACACAAGATACAAATCTAAATATCTACTTAAATCTAACCTAGCCACTTTTACTCTCTCTCTCTCTCTCTCTCTCTAAATTCTTCTAAACCCTAGACCCTCTCTCTCTCTCTCTAGCTTGGCCTCCATGCCAAGCCCCTCTCTCTGCCTAGCCCCACCCTAGCTAGCCCCTCCTCTCTCTAACCTAGCTAACCCAAAACCCTAACCCTAGCCCGAGCTCACCCGAGCCCCTACCCTCTATCTCTCTCTGCCGAGCCAGCCCCACAAGCTACCACACCGCCTGGTCCACCTGCAGCCTCCCTGCCTCGCCCTGGACCAGCCCCAGCCAGCCCAGCCGGCCGAGCACGTGCTCGAGGAGGAAAAAGGGCAAAGCCCGAGCTCCTTTTTCCTGCCGTGCACGCCTCCCTCTCCCCTCCCTTTTCCTCCTTTTCCTCCCTCCTCACGTCTCCCAGAGCTCGCCCCAGATCTGGCCGAGTCTCCCCTCCTCCCCTCCTTCTTCCTCCTCGGCGACAACCACCTGCCGCCGGTCGCCGCTAGCTACACCGCGCCCCCGTCGTTCCTGTCCGCGAGCTCGACGTGGAAGAAGCCTGGAAGATCGAGCACGATCCCCTGCGACGCCCCGACCACGCTGACGCGGACGAGAAGCTCCCCCACGACGCCAGGACCTCGCCGCCTCCGAAACCCTAGCCCGCCGGTGCGCCAGCAACCTCGCCGATCCGCAGCTCCTCGCTCCGATCCGACCACACCAGCGAGCCCGCGGTGAGCCTCCCCTTCCCCCTGACACGGTCCGCCTCGCCGTACCGCTCTAACCTCGCCGTGCGTTTCGTCGAACACTCACCGCGCGCCAGAGCTCGCCAGCATCTGCACCCTCCCCGCGCCGCGGCACACCTTACCTAGGCCCCAGAACCTCCCCTATCAACTCCCCTCGCCCTACCGCTTTGGTCCACCCCCTCAGCGCGCTCGCCCGCGTCCCGGGTTCGAGTCCCCGCTCCGCGCTGCGCGCACACCGCCGTCAGACCGCGAAGACGATAAACAGTACCGGCGCGTGGTCGATTTGCAAAAAGCCCCCCACCTTTTTGATTCCTACGACCCGCGCTCCTAACAACCCCACCTGTCAGGCGCGCTAGCTCTTTCGCAGAAAACCCCTCCATCTTTCTCAGCCGCAACCCGTAGTCCAGCCGGCGCCCCACCTGTCAGCCCCTGACAGCCTCACGCTGGCCCGTGGCCCCTGCGTCAGTTGGCCCCGCCTGTCAGCGTCCGCGGCTAGCCTCCGCCCGGTGCAAAACGTTTTCTCCCGCACACGTGGCCCCAGTCCGCGCAGGCCCACCAGTCAGCGCCTGGGGTTGATATCGCCTGGGTATAAAAAGTTTATGCCTGAGTCTGTTTTTATTCAAATCTTTTCCAAATTAATTTAAATTCAAATTCTTTTCAGATTCAAATAATTTTTAGAATACAAATCCAAATAATACAAATAATATATGTTTTGGAATCAGAAAAATGAGAGGAATTCAAATATGCCCTTCAAATTATATTTTGCACACTTTAAATTTCGAGTTAATCAAAATTATAAGAAAATGCCCTTTTACTTGGTTAATTAATAACTTTTGTTTTATAATTCCAAATTTGGCAAATAATATGTCTAAATCAATCAGCGCGACGATTCCGTTCTATTTATGCAGTCCTTGTTCTGAACTGAAGCATGCATCATGTTGTCATTTAAAATCTGAACCGTTTATGACAATAAAACTTGGGCAAATAAATAATAAAGTGCTTTATTTCTTGTATCCACACCCCACCTTTGCCATGCTACTTTAATGCCATGTAAATTGTGCATCATGCATCATGGCATGCTTGTTTGCTTGTCGCATTCTAATTCATATGCTTGTGCACTTTATTTATGTTGGCCCTTGTTTGTTTGGTTCTTCTTCGAATAGACGCCCAGCAGGAGAATTACCAGGAATCACAAGAGTATTACCCAGATCCATCTCTCGTTTCAACTGAGCTGCCAGGCAAGCATTACCACATGCTTGCATACATACAGTACCTATTGCCTCTATCTTATTCTTGCATCATTGAGTCTCGATTGCATTAAATTGAATCCCAAGTACTGCATAGCCTTTACTTTTAAACCACATTAAGCCTGTTCCGGTCCCATGAGCCATTACTACAGGAGTTGTTTGAGCCATGCGAGTCGTAGAAAAGCATGCTTAGGGTATGTGAGTGTCGGATGGATAACGAGGTGCCTAAACAACATAACCTGAGTAGTAATGGGATAACTAATGAAAGAGGCACCGGTGAGCAATATCTGCTATTTGGTTTTTCATGCTCACTTGTGTCCCGTAGGACCCCGAGTACTTGATTCCTGTTCCTTGTTTATTCGCACTATCCACATCCGGGAGGCCTTATGGACCCCCCCTGAGCTAGAGCTTGATCCATTCTTATTTCTTGGGGCCACAATTAGTTTGGGGCTTTATTACTATTCTGTACTTATGCCATGTTACTGCTTTATTTAAGATTGTGCGTGGAGCACTTGTACTGTTTTGGATCGTGACACGTTTTCGCTGTATCGACAAGCCCAGTCACATTTTCGGGTTCCCAGTCGTTTACCGCCGTCCACACAAACCTTGGGTCCGTCTCGGAGTCGGCCAACTTCGCTGCGGGTAGCTTAATGGGGTGGCCCCCTGAAATATTTCTGAATCCTGGGATTGCTTTGTCGTGAATGCCTCGTTGGGTTTTGATTTGGTTTTTCCGAGGTTGATCGAGTGTGTGTTGCTATTCGTGCACCCCTGCAGGGTAAATCTTTCTGAAAGCCGTGTCCGCGGTTATGGACGACTTGGAGCACAGTTTCTCGATCAAGTACCGCTTTTCAATTGACTAAGTATTTGACTAGTAAATAGTGCAGTACTCATGGAATGGTTAATAAAACTGCCAACGGATGATGGGGGTTGTTCGTCCGCTTCCTTGTTGGTAAGCGAGGAGGAGGATGGATCTGTTAATTATACTGTTATAATTGTTGTTCTTAATTCACGGACTTCCGTCTATCATTGGTTAGGCGGAAGGTTAGCGAGTCTCTATAGAATGGTTAGGTATTATCTTTTGCTGCAATTGCGTCACCCCAGGTTGTGTCCCCTTTAGTGGCATAAAGACTTGCTGAGTACCCCTAGGGTCTCACACGATAAATTGTTTGATTCAGATGAACAGGTGTACCCGCAAGATGGATACTGGGTGGAAGAGACAGATGATGTTGGCAACGATCATTCGGTGTAGAGATTCCGGGAACGGGGATCCGTGTGATCTGTGGGCGGGATGCGTTTATTTATGGGGCATCTTATGCCAATTTGCTTCTTATCCGTACTCGGATCTTGTTTTCCGCTTCCGCCTGACACTCTGATGTGTGATGTATGAGGAGCTATCCTAAATTATTATATCTATCTAGGATATTTGGATCTTGCCGTATGGCGTTGCAATATTTCTATTTCTTTTAGATGGAATGGCTCTGATGTACTGTTGTATGTGGCTTGCATACATACTCATTTGTGTATGTATTTGATCCCTTCGCCTGCCGATTACGCCGCTCGTTCTTGTCCCGTTGACTGAAAGTGGTTAGGACGGCCGAAAGGTCTACCGTGAGTGGCCCTGGGCCCCACCGTACTATTTTAACCACTTTCGTTCATCCAGGCATTAACTAAGAGCGTAATTCACCGAGGTAGTTACAATTGGTATCAGAGCCATCCCACCCTTCAGGGTCTCAGCCAAAATGGTCGTTGTCTGTCTAGCAAATATTTTGGTAGTTGTGTATATTAGGGAAAAAACCAACGTGAGAGTAGGATTGCTTCCATTTTTCTTCTTACCCACCCACCCACCCTTTTTCTGGTAAGGAAGTGTAACGTTTTCAATCCTCTTCTAAGCTTCAAACTAGGATTCACGTGTTCTGGGTTCCGTAGTACCATAGGTTATGTTTGTGTGTGTGTGTGTGTGTGTGTGAATTCCTTGTCTATCTGTTGCATCCAAATGTTATCACTATCTGCCTTTTGGTTATCAACTATTGGTACATTCCCTACCGACAGCTCTTTGTAAACCGACGCGATCTATTCTGATTCGTTGTACATCGATGCGATCCATCTTACTCTTTGTTATCCGACGTTATCTTGTTGGGGTGTTCTTTTCCGTAGCTACCAATCTTTAGGTTCATCTTAGGAAGAAGTTGTTGGGATATGTTTTACTGATTCATGTGCGGAGTAATGATTTGAGTGCGGGATGGAGTCGCGACCATACCACTACTTTTGTCATTTGCTTTTGTATATTGAACTAGTAGAGTTACTAATCTTAATTCGTTAAGTGGTTTTACGCATATAGTGGTATTTTAATGCCAAAATTTGCGGAAATTTTTTCTTTGTTAGTTGTGTACCACACTCCTTGTTCAGTCGTGTGTGTTATGCTTAATATCTTCTAATTGCCTTGAACTTTGTTGATATTTTAATATCACCTCAGTGAATTGCATTCCTTAATCTTGATTAATTCCATTTTGGTACTATTTTGGATTATTATCATTCTCCATTATAGTACTGACTTGTGTTTTATATCAATCACAGGATGGCACCACCACGCCGTTCTGAGGAGGATATACCACCTGAACTTGGGGCCGCTTTGGCAAGTATTGCAAATGCTTTGGGCACTATGCAGCAGAACCAGCAGCGCTTCGAGGAAAGTGTGAGGAGGAATGAGTTTGCTCCGCTACCTCCACCTCCCAAGCGAGGAGACATCAAGAGTTTTCTCAAGTTCAACCCACGCCAATTTGAGGTGTCTGATCAGCCACTTGATGCGGATGATTGGCTTCGTGAAGTGTCAAGGTTGCTGATGACTGCGGATGTTCCCGAGCAAGAATGGGTCAAGTGTGCTACTCACCTTCTGAAGGGAGATGCAGCTCTCTGGTGGGACAATTATCTCAGGGCAGATCTTTCTGGTTTTCAGCCTACTTGGGAGCGATTCACTGCTGCTTTCAAAGAGCAATATCTGTCAGAAATTGTCATGGAAAGGATGAAGGAAGTGTTTCTCAACCTCAAGCAGGGCACTGACAATGTCAACACCTACATCAGAAACTTCATGAACCTGTCTCGTTATGGTGGCGATGAGATCTCTGATGACAAGAAGAAGCAAAAGAGGTTTCGGCAAGGCCTCAATGCTTCCATCAAATATGGAATCACTCATGCAAGGCCAGCATCTTTCCTAGAACTTCAACACACAGCTCTGCAGGAAGAAGCAAGTAGGCAAGTGTTTGAGGAGTCAAAGAAACACAGCCGTGATATAGCAAGCTCTTCTGCTATGACAGCTCCTTCTAAGCGTCGTGTCTGGGTTCCTAACACCCCACCGTCGCTCCCTGCTCCACCAAGACCTTCAAGCTACGCACCAAGGCCACCAAACTCCTTCACTGCGGCTCCCAGGGGCTACAACCACAACTACCCTGGAGCGCCTGGCGGAGTCCCTGGCTACGTTGCTCCACGTCCACCTGGTGCTTGTTATACTTGTGGAAACACTGGCCATCAGCAATGGAATTGTCCAATGAACAACAGAGCTCTTCCACCACCACCTCCAAGACCTGCGGCAAGTGCTCCTATGATTCGTGCACCTCCACCTCGGGCTCTCAACATCAACACTAAGCCTGGGTCTGCGGTTGCTCGTGCTAACTGTGTCAACGCCGCTCAAGCTGAGCATGCTCCTGGAGTTGTCATGGGTATGCTTCCTGTTAACTCAGTTCCTGCACGAGTTTTGTTTGATTCTGGTGCTTCGCATTCTTTTGTTTCTCACAAGTTTGCTCATGAGCAAGATTTGGCTATGGTTCCGTTATTACACCGTCTTGTGGTACAATCTCCTGGGTCAAACATGAGGGCTGCTCATATCAGCCATGGCAATCAAATTGAGATTGGTGGTTCTTCATTTCTGGCTTCCTTAATTATTCTGGGCAATTCTGATATTGATGTTATCTTGGGCATGGATTGGTTGACAGCAAATGCAGCTGTGATTGATTGTGTTGAACGTTCGGTTTCTCTGAAAATTCCTGAAGGCCATATAGTCTATTCTCCAAGTCTGACTCCTGCAATTCAGCTTTATTCTTTGGCGCCTCTGAATGATGATGCTATGGAAGGTATTCAGAGTGTTCCTGTAGTTTGTGAGTTTCCAGATGTCTTTCCTGAAGAGTTGCCAGGTATGCCTCCGGATCGTGAGGTTGAGTTTGTCATTGAACTTGAACCTGGTACCGCTCCTATCTCCAAGCGGCCTTATAAAATGGGTCCTGCTGAGTTGGCTGAACTTAAGCGTCAGTTGGATGAACAAGAGAAGTTGGGTTTCATTCAGCACAGTACTTCTTCTTGGGGTAGTCCAACCATCTTTGTGAAGAAGCGAGACAAGACTGATAGACTTTGTGTTGACTATCGGGCACTCAATGCTAAAACAATCAAGAATAAATATCCCCTTCCGCGGATTAATGATCTCTTCGATCAGCTAGCCGGAGCTGTGGTATTCTCTAAGCTTGATTTGAGAAGTGGTTATCATCAAATCAAGATTCGCAAGGAAGATGTTCCCAAAACAGCTTTCACCACTCGCTATGGCCTGTATGAGTACACGGTCATGTCTTTCGGTCTCACCAATGCATCTGCCACCTTCTCGAGGCTTATGAACTCAGTTTTCATGGAGTATCTTGATAAGTTCGTTGTGGTCTATCTGGATGACATTCTAGTCTATTCTAAGTCAAAAGAAGAACATGAAGAACACCTTCGTTGTGTCCTAAGCAAGCTTCGTGAGAACCGCCTGTATGCAAAGTTCTCGAAGTGTGAGTTTTGGCTGCCTCAAGTCACCTACCTTGGTCACGTTATCTCTGCCAAGGGCATTGCCGTCAACCCAGAAACTATTAAGACAATTATGGATTGGCTTCCACCCACAAATGTCAAAGAAGTCCGGAGTTTCCTTGGTTTGGCCAGTTACTGCCGTCGCTTCGTTCAAAATTTCTCAAAGATTACGAAGCCTCTTACCGATCTCCTCAAGAAAGGCAAGAAATATCTTTGGACTCCTGCATGTCAAGCAAGCTTTGAAACACTCAAAGAGAAGCTCACTTCCACACCAGTCTTGGTTCCTCCAGATACATCAAAGCCTTTCCAGATTTTCTGTGATGCTTCATTGCAAGGATTGGGTGCGGTCCTTATGCAAGAAAAGCAAGTTGTTGCTTATGCATCTCGTCAGTTGAAGACGCATGAGATCAACTATCCTACACATGACCTCGAACTCGCAGCAGTTGTCTTTGCTTTGAAAGTATGGAGGCATTACTTGCTGGGCAACCGTTGTGAGATCTTTTCTGATCACAAGAGTCTGAAGTATATCTTCACACAGCCTGATCTCAACCTTCGTCAGAGGAGGTGGATCAAAACAATCAATGATTTCGATTTGACCATCAACTACACCCCGGGCAAAGCTAATGTCATGGCAGATGCTCTCAGCCGAAAAGCTTATGTCAACAATCTCATGGTGGAAGAACAACAACCTCTCTTGTGCGAGGAATTCCGCAAGCTCAACCTTGAAATTGTGGATCAAGGTTATCTGCTGAACCTTCTAGCAACACCTCTCTTGGAAGAAAAGGTCCGTTCCATTCAGCTTGGGGATCCTTACACTAAAAAGATCATCTCCAACATTCAACTTCCGAAGTATGAGTCTTTCCACGTAGATGACCAAGGCACTCTTTTCTTTGAACACCGGATGTTTGTTCCGAACTACCCGGGTTTAAGAGAGCAAGTTCTCAAGGAGGCGCATGATTCTGTTCTTTCTATCCACCCTGGAAGCACTAAGATGTACATGGACTTGAAAACACAATATTGGTGGCCTGGTTTGAAACGATATTGTGCCAAGTATGTCTCAGAGTGTGATGTCTGTCGTAGAGTTAAAGCTGTCCATCAGAAACCTTCCGGTCTTCTACAGCCATTGAAGCCTCCGAAATGGAAATGGGAGAAAGTAGAGATGGACTTCATCACTGGTTTTCCAAGGTCGCAGAAAGGCAACAATGCAATCTTTGTTGTCATTGACAGGCTTTCCAAAGTAGCTCACTTCTTTCCAGTCAAGGAAACAATTTCTGCAATTCAGTTGGCTGAGCTCTATATCAACAGAATTGTCTCTCTGTATGGAGTTCCTCTTGAGATCAGTTCAGACAGTGGAAGCATCTTCACTTCCAAGTTCTGGGGAAGTTTCCAAAATGCTTTGGGAACAAAGCTAAACTTCAGCATAGCTTACCACCCTCAGTCGCAAGGACAAGTTGAAAGGATCAATCAGATTCTAGAAGATATGCTCCGTGCTTGCGTTATCTCGTTCGGCATGAAGTGGGAAGAATGTCTTCCTTATGCTGAATTCTCTTACAACAACAGCTTCCAGAAAAGTCTAAAGATGGCACCATTTGAGGCTCTCTATGGTCGCAAGTGCAGAACTCCGATTGGTTGGTCGGGCGCAGGTGAAAGAATATTGTTTGGCCCCGACATTGTAACTCAAGCGGAGGAGAAAGTTCACATCATTCTTGAAAACCTGAAGATTGCTCAAAGTCGCCAGAAGAGCAATTATGACAGGAAGCACACGGACATGGAGTATGTCCCTGGTGATCTCGTTTACCTTCGTGTCACTCCCATGAGAGGCACGCACCGTTTTGGTATCAAAGGAAAGCTGGCTCCTAGATACATCGGTCCTTTCAAAATTCGTGGAAGAAGAGGAGAAGTTGCGTATGCTCTTGAGCTTCCTGAACAACTCAAAGTCCATGATGTTTTCCACATCTCTCAACTCAAGAAGTGCTTCAAGGATCCCGGCAGGACCGTGGACCATGAACTCATTAATCTCCAAGAAGATCTGTCTTATCAAGAACACCCCACAAAAATTCTTGAAGTCGCAGAAAGAAGGACTCGCAACAAGTCCATCAAGTTCTGCAAGGTGCAGTGGTCGCACCATTCCATTGATGAAGCAACCTGGGAACGTGAAGATGAGCTCCGTGCCAAGTATCCTACCCTCTTTGAGTCTTTTTCTTCCTAGAATCTCGGGGCGAGATTCCTGTTTGGTGGGGGAGAGTTGTAGCACCCCAATTGTCTAACAATTGGAATGCTACTTGTCCTAGTAAGATATTGGCTACTCCACATATATTATTGTTGCATCATAATTATATCATGCTCATGTCATCATGCCACCTTGCATTTGAGCATCATATAAAAACTCCTTTTTCTTTTGGTTCTTCTCTCAGTTGCATTATAAATTGTATTTGCCTCTTGCTATTGTATTTGGTTGTTGATATATTGTCTAAATGCCCAAGTTGAGTTGGGGGCATATCTTTTATTTCCATTCCACCACCTTTCTCTTCCACCACTTTATAATTCCACCATCCCTTTAACAATGAGCTGGTCTTTCTTTTTCTTTGATATTTTAATTCTAGCTCATGTAGTTTGGGGTGGATTAAATCCTCTAAATTCTTTGCTTGGTTTTATTCCACTTCTTGGAAATGCATAAGATTAATGCCATCATATTATTATTGTTGTCACAAAATAAATAATGGTATTATTATTTTTGCATGGGCCATGCAAGCTTCTCCACCACCTTTTACTTCCATTGGTTTTTCTTTGGTTTGAGTGGACCTTATCTTGGGAAAACCATCTACCTCCCTTACACCATCCTCATAGTATCACCCATTTATTTTCCTCTTATTTTATTCTCCATTCATGGACCACATGAGGCTTACCCTATAATTCTTTTCTTTCTCTTTCTCTTAGAATTCTTTTCACCTCCACCTCATGATCATTCTAGCCTCCACCATGCTCCACTTGGGATGGTCTTATCCACATTCCTTTCTTTTCTTTCTTTTATTCTTTTTTTTACTTATATGATCATATGAGCCTTATTCCACCTAATTCTATTCTTCTTCTTTCTTTCTAGTTTCTTCTCTACATTAGCCCATGCAAGATCAAGCCAAGGTGTCTTCTTGGTTTAGCTCCATACACAAGATACAAATCTAAATATCTACTTAAATCTAACCTAGCCACTTTTACTCTCTCTCTCTCTCTCTCTCTAAATTCTTCTAAACCCTAGACCCTCTCTCTCTCTCTCTAGCTTGGCCTCCATGCCAAGCCCCTCTCTCTGCCTAGCCCCACCCTAGCTAGCCCCTCCTCTCTCTAACCTAGCTAACCCAAAACCCTAACCCTAGCCCGAGCTCACCCGAGCCCCTACCCTCTATCTCTCTCTGCCGAGCCAGCCCCACAAGCTACCACACCGCCTGGTCCACCTGCAGCCTCCCTGCCTCGCCCTGGACCAGCCCCAGCCAGCCCAGCCGGCCGAGCACGTGCTCGAGGAGGAAAAAGGGCAAAGCCCGAGCTCCTTTTTCCTGCCGTGCACGCCTCCCTCTCCCCTCCCTTTTCCTCCTTTTCCTCCCTCCTCACGTCTCCCAGAGCTCGCCCCAGATCTGGCCGAGTCTCCCCTCCTCCCCTCCTTCTTCCTCCTCGGCGACAACCACCTGCCGCCGGTCGCCGCCAGCTACACCGCGCCCCCGTCGTTCCTGTCCGCGAGCTCGACGTGGAAGAAGCCTGGAAGATCGAGCACGATCCCCTGCGACGCCCCGACCACGCTGACGCGGACGAGAAGCTCCCCCACGACGCCAGGACCTCGCCGCCTCCGAACCCTAGCCCGCCGGTGCGCCAGCAACCCTCGCCGATCCGCAGCTCCTCGCTCCGATCCGACCACACTAGCGAGCCCGCGGTGAGCCTCCCCTTCCCCCTGACACGGTCCGCCTCGCCGTACCGCTCTAGCCTCGCCGTGCGTTTCGTCGAACACTCACCGCGCGCCAGAGCTCGCCAGCATCTGCACCCTCCCCGCGCCGCGGCACACCTTACCTAGGCCCCAGAACCTCCCCTATCAACTCCCCTCGCCCTACCGCTTTGGTCCACCCCCTCAGCGCGCTCGCCCCTGTGTTAGTTGGCCCCGCCTGTCAGCGTCCGCGGCTAGCCTCCGCCCGGTGCAAAACGTTTTCTCCCGCACACGTGGCCCCAGTCCGCGTAGGCCCACCAGTCAGCGCCTGGGGTTGATATCGCCTGGGTATAAAAAGTTTATGCCTGAGTCTGTTTTTATTCAAATCTTTTCCAAATTAATTTAAATTCAAATTCTTTTCAGATTCAAATAATTTTTAGAATACAAATCCAATAATACAAATAATATATGTTTGGAATAAGAAAAATGAGAGGAATTCAAATATACCCTTCAAATTATATTTTGCACAGTTTAAATTTCGAGTTAATCAAAATTACAAGAAAATGCCCTTTTACTTGGTTAATTAATAACTTTTGTTTTATAATTCCAAATTTGGCAAATAATATGTCTAAATCGATCAGCGCGACGAGTCCATTCTATTTATGCAGTCCTTGTTCTGAACTGAAGCATGCATCATGTTGTCATTTAAAATCTGAACCGTTTATGACAATAAAACTTGGGCAAATAAATAATAAAGTGCTTTATTTCTTGTATCCACACCCCACCTTTGCCATGCTACTTTAATGCCATGTAAATTGTGCATCATGCATCATGGCATGCTTGTTTGCTTGTCGCATTCTAATTCATATGCTTGTGCACTTTATTTATGTTGGCCCTTGTTTGTTTGGTTTTCTTCGAATAGACGCCCAGCAGGAGAACTACTAGGAATCACAGGAGTATTACCTAGATCCATCTCTCGTTTCAACTGAGCTGCCAGGCAAGCACTACCACATGCTTGCATACATACAGTACCTATTGCCTCTATCTTATTCTTGCATCATTGAGTCGCGATTGCATTAAATTGAATCCCAAGTACTGCATAGCCTTTACTTTTAAACCACATTAAGCCTGTTCCGGTCCCATGAGCCATTACTACAGGAGTTGTTTGAGCCATGCGAGTCGTAGAAAAGCATGCTTAGGGTATGTGAGTGTCGGATGGATAACGAGGTGCCTAAAACACTTAACCTGAGTAGTAATGGGATAACTAATGAAAGAGGCACCGGTAAGCAATATCTGCTATTTGGTTTTTCATGCTCACTTGTGTCCCGTAGGACCCCGAGTACTTGATTCCTGTTCCTTGTT